>SNQJ01S0043496.1:72244-111975 GCA_010110895.2 Picea sitchensis | reverse complement strand
TTTGAACGTTCATCAGGGATTTCTCATATGCAGACTGAGTCAAATGAGGAAAAGGAGGAGCTTCTTCAACACAATGAATTTCGGGGTCGAACTCGTCTATCTCCTCCCCTCCCTCATGAGTAACCAGGTTATTTTGGAGAGGGATTTGAATCCTTTGATCTTCTCTGTCTTTTTCCATTTGTTCCCTTGGGAAGGCCTGCGGTCCATTGTTATCAGGTCTCCTGAAACCTCTACCATCAACATTCTGGGGATTTTTGTACATGGGCTTCCCTTCTAACTCCCACCTGTCCATTCTAGCAGAAAGTGACTTTAGTATTCTAGCTGTCTCATCTGTCTAAAGGGGCAGGGGAGAGGAGCTGGATGAGGAAGCTTTAGGCCTCTGCCTGGATATGTTTCTACCAGCATTGTTCCTGAGTCGGTCAACAACCAATATATTAGATTCTACCTCCACGACTACATCTTTCATATGGGCCAGAGTAGTGTCTCTTCTTCCCCTGAGCAGGAGGCAGAAATCAGGATCAAAAGCGCTATCATAAGTGATCTTTTCAAAGGATTCTGAGGGTTTGATCTCAGCATGGATTTTATTGTACATTTTATTGAATCTATTGGAGAAGTCGGAGACAGACTCTCCTTCTTTTCTCTTCAAAGACCCAAACTCTGTCATGTAATACATGAAGTCTTTTTTATCTCCCCACTGTCTCAAAAAGGCATTATCTAAAGCTTTGATCCCATCAATAGATCCAGGAGGCAGGGATTTGAACCATTTTCTAGCCTCACCTTGAAGGCTATGGACAAAAATCCTCATCCATACATCTACACGCATGATGACATTATCATCTGTGAAATGGTAAAAGGCTTCTAGGTGTTCTTCTGCAGTTATGTCCCCCTCACCTATAAACTTGGACAGCTGCTTGAGGTAACCATCTGATGGGAGAGCGTTGAGAGGTTGCGGTAGCACGAGGGGAGCATACCTAGCGGCTATAATGGCCTCCATTCTGGTCATAGGGGGATTTTCTCCTACCATAGGGATATTAGGTGGAGGAGAACTCGGAGGAGAAGGATTTCGCGAAGGGGCTACTGAGAATGAGTCCCGAAGCGGAGTGGGAAACAAGAGGGGATTTAAGGAGAAGGCTAGCGAGCTTAAGTCAGCAGATACTCCTCTTTGCACAGGAGTAGTAACGGTAACAAGAGGCGGAGCAGTAAATATAGGAGTGGGGAAATTTTTTGCAGTCCTGGGCCTACACTAAGGTATAGCCTCAAAGGAGAGGGGAGTGACAAGGATTTCTCCCTCCAGTCCTAGACCGGGAGGGGAAAACTCAGCAGGAACACTCCCAAAATTCAGGAAATGGGAAATCCCTGAAGGAGGTCTAATAAGAAACTGAGGAGGAGAGAATGGAGTTCCTACAGAAGGAGATGGCGGATTACCTAGTTCGGCGGCGGGAGCTTCTTCTTCGGAGGCCTTTCCTTTTCTGAGAACCACCTCTGGATCAGTTTCAGGTGTAGCTAGAGGCAGCTGTGGATGAGACCGTGTGTGTCTGCCTCTGAAAGCCACAATTAATAGAGCAGGTTCTCCCCAGTGGAGTCGTCACAATGGAGTCTCCAGGTGCACAGTAGAAATATTCAAAGGCTCTGATACCCGATGCACCTTCGGAATCAGAGGTTCAATGTCGTTCAATCCCGGGGAAAATTTTCAACTTCGTCCCCAACAATGGTGCCAGAAATGTTTGTGACGAAAGTCACTCCTGGATTTCTTGCAAGAGCAGAGCCTGACGCCCATCAATTTATGTCACAGTTTGTCTAATGGGGTGATCAAATGGAAGTTAACTCAAAACGATGTGGTTCTAACTCCGGAACTAGTCCAGGCATGCATGGGCCAGTGAGGTCTTAGATAACTTCAGACAATGAGTCGTAGTAAGGGTGAGTATGGGGAAGACTTGTATAAGAAGAAAACAGAGGTCTATTGTTAACATCAGGTTCCTAACAGACGGTAGGAGAATGCATTTAAATGTGAGATCTTCTTACATCAAATGCGAAAAACCAGAGAATACAATAGTGCCACAATAAACCCTTTATCATAACACAACTGCAATAATTCTTGTGAATCAGTCAATCATGAACTCCCTCAGTATGAGACGAAAACTAGATGGATTGAGAAGACTATCTGTCATTAAACAAGAAATCTTACATGCAAATGCATAACCAGAGAACTACAGTGTATGATAGAACTTTACAATCGGGAGCTTCGCTCTACCATCGATACCTTCAAAAATGCAAAAATTGAGTACATATACTTGGGAAGATTTTCCCAACAGAGGTGTGCTCACCCTTCAAGGCGTAGCGTCTCTTCAATCAATCTTCGGGCGAAAGTCCTTTGTCAGACGTCTCCTTAACTTTGCATGGCCTTTGCAGGGAAGGAGTAGCTGAATCAGTAAATGTCGAGTTAGCATGTGTAGACCTCCTCCGGCTAGTCGAGAAATCGGCATGGCTTCTCTGGAAAAATGGGTACACAAGACCCTCTCGAGTAGTCTACTTTCCAGACCCTCCATTCCTCACATTTAATGAATGAGGAGAGGTTTCAACCACCCCCTCTCACCTTCATTTACTCCAAGCAAAAACCAAGGCCGAGGTCGGATCAAATGGCACTTGGAGATCGTGGTAATTCCTTCTGTGAACATACATGACGACTTCGGCCCTTCCTGAGTAGCTCTTTTCTTTCTCAAGTGACCAAGGGCTGTGACCACGTGATTATCCCCAAGGCACCCTCAGCGTTCGCGAATGGGAAGGAGCTAATCCTTTCTTCTTGAAATCGCGATGGGAGAAACGCCAAGGCGACTTAATCTGGCGCCACGCGTCTCTCTCAAATATGACAGTCCTAAATTCACCCAATGCTACTATGGGCCCCAGGCCCTGGAAGCTCTCGTCACTTCGTGCATCGGAGATATGAGGGAGCCACTTCTTGTGCTTCGAAATCGCGATGGGAGAAAAGGCGGGGAGCCTAATTGCACGCCAGGTGTCCATTTCAGATGGACAGTTGAGACTACTCCTCGATATGGTGGGCCTGCCTTTGGGCGCTTTCGGTGCTTCGGGGTTCGTGGATAGGAAGGAGCAAGTCTTCTTGCTGTGAAGTCGTGATGAGCGAAAGGATGGGAGGACCCAATCCGGCACCACATGTTCATCTAGGATGAACGACTGAGATCACTCTCGACGCTTTGGGGCTCGTCTCGTCGAATGATAAACATTAGCGCCCCTCCTTTAGGTCTACTCCTTTGCGGCCAGGCGCCAAAACCATGAACCTAGTTCTGGGCGCTTTCGGCGTTTCGGGATTTGAGGTTTTGAGAGGTGAAATGACAAGAAGCGCTTAGCCCTCGAACTCCCGAATGCCGACGTGACACGGATGTGCGCCGCGCATCCTTCAGTTGAACAACCCAGATAACATTCGTTCTTATAAAGGGGGCTACCCCCATTCACAGGCTCACTTGATGTGACCTGGTTCTAGGATTATGGGCTTGGATCCAAAGGTGCTTTCGGTGTTTCTCTGATCGACAATTTCAGCTGTAAAGAATGGGAGGCTCCTTGTCTCCCGAACGCCGATCCTCGAAATGTCGACTAACTGCCACCTGTCTCAACTGGATCGAACGACCCAGATTTTCCTTGAACTATTGGCGCTATGCTTCGTGCTAAATCCCGGACAAGTCAACAACCCTAAAATCCTGATGACCATCGATTTGCTTTGCAGTTGAATCTCGGTGGCTGACAACCAACATTTCGCCCGTTCGCTTGACTTGTGATCGGAAAAGAGATTCTCCCACTTTGCGTTGGGGCACTTCCCGCGTAACTTGTAGACCTGGGTGTATTTGAGCCCCAAGACAAATAATGTCGCTAACACTAGGTACGTGGAGTAGTCACCGATCTCGTTTTGTAAGTGAATTTGTGAGATTAATATAAAGAAGTACTTTTTTCATCCCACCATATGATGTGTTGTATCTTTAAGTTCGATTTACATTTTGTTATGAAATCTAACCCATTAGTTCATATATAGAATGCATGTTTGTAGTTTCTTGTTTGTCTTTTGGTGAATGCAGGTCAGCCTTGGGAGGAGATTTGTAGTTGAGAAGCAACCGAATGCATTGGGATCGACATCGGAGACGGAGTTTAAGGTAAGACTACCAGATCCCTATAATTTGTACTTTATACATGAATGTGGGGTGTTGTCAGGATAGTTGTTAAAAGTAGGAGACTTTACATGGTTAGCTCTGCCTGCACTTTAGAACCCTAGTGTAGTCCGTAGGGGGGTTTTCCCACTATAGCAGAATTGGCGACCATACTGGGGAGCCTCTAGGGTTTTTATGGGATTTTTGTTTTTGGGTGTCTTTAATTGATTTATTTATTGTTTCGTGAATTTCTGTAAGTTTCTTTTTCTTTAAGGGATTCTAGTCTTCCATACCAGTATTCCCTGCCTAGTTTGATTTACTCATAATTTTTCTTTTTTAGATATATCACAGAGGTGTACGTGGCCTGCAGTGGATATGCACGCGTACATACATGCCTTATCTTTGCAAAACCCACATACATACACAGGATGTTGAAGTATCAGTTGCGTGCATGTGTCAGGAAAATCTTTTTTAAAGAAGAGACAATCATCCTCTTCCCTGAATGAAGTCATATTTCTCAGGGGTTTTCTTGATTTATCCCTGGTCTCTGTTTCTTGCAGTATTTGGCCTAGGTATGAAAGCAGTTAGCTTTTTCTTTATCAATATTTCTTGTGTTTTCTTGATTAGGGTTTGAGACAAGTTTTGTGAGTTTTTTCTGATTAACTTGTTTAGTATTGTCAGTAACTCTCTACGAGCCACAATATACCTAAAGTTGGTTTTTGGTCTCATCCTGTCTTCACTTTTCCCTTTTTACTTGATTTGGAAGAAAATAAAAGAATTCATTTTCAAGTTTCTTATTTTGGAGCATAAAAAAAAAAAAACGTTTTCAGTTTCTTGTTTGGTTAGTTGTTTTTTTAGGAAGAAGAGTGCTTTATTAAGTTCTTTACTGAATACTTAGGACTTTAAGTAGCTCACAGTCGAGCGAAATTTAGTTTTGAGTTTTTCTTTTAAAAGATCTTAGAGAGAAAAGTTAGTTAAAGAGTGTTCAATTTGCAATTTTTTGTTTGTTGAAAAAAAAGTAATTTTGTTTCCAACATTTGTTCTTCTCTTTCATCTCTTAAAAAACACCATCAGTTTCATTTCCGTTCCTTTGACTTAAGATAAACCACTTAAAATTAATGCTGAATTAAAATTAATCAAACTTTGTGTTTGTAGGGTCCATTAACTAGATTAGTCTAGAGGCTTGATTTAGGTTAGAGAGGAAACTCTTCAAGGCTATAAAACAAACATAGGAGTTTGTGCTAGGGAGTGAAAAAATTCCAGTGAAGCAAAAACTATCCGAGACCCCCCTCTAACATAGGGGATAAACAAGAGGTCGCCTGCAGAAAGGTAGAAGAGATAACCCCTCCAAAGCCAGACCAATCATAGCGGAGGAATGGATATAGAGGACTTATTATCTTAGGATTATGTTGATCGCATTTGCCATGGAGCTTCATGGGTTTCAAATCCATTTGAGGTTCTTAGTCGTCTTCCAAACCACTTTCTTTCGGTACCCTCGATAGGTTTTGAGCTTGATACCCTACTCATTACGATCCACTCGACTGTCGACTGTACCTGCCTGGTAGTTGTTCATGATCTGGAAACTTAGTTTCCTTTCATTTTAGGGACTTACACAGGTGACTGCGGGGGTATATTGTGGTACCTAGGGTAGACATCAGGCCACTCTTTGTAGAGTATACCTGGAGGGTGCTTCCGTGTTCAATTTGCACTTGCACCAATAAGTTTCTCTAGTGTTGGTCGTTGTAACTATTCTTCCAACTAGTAGTAGTGGTTTTCTTGTTGCATCTCATAGGAAATTTTTCTAGTGCATGTTGTGGTCTTCAACATTAGAAATCCTTAGTGTGTCATTGATCTTCTCACACAGTGGAATATCAAGAGCTTCGCCAGTTGTGAAGGCTTTTGGGCCTACCGCTGGTTAACTTGGAGCCACTACCACCACCGCGAAGGTGAAGACTTGACCAGGAAGGGTCATTTGAGGCGACGGGGACATAGGAAGCTTTACCTGAGCCATCTATGAGAGGAAAACATTCATTTTTGGAGGGAAAAACTATTTTTGACCTTGGAGAGGAAGCTCTCAATCCATATAAATCTCTGATCACTAACTTGTCGGCCCCACTTCTGATACAAATTTCCCCTCCAAGGGTAACACATCATGAGCATCAGATAATGCTGGAAGAAGTGATGGAAGAAAATGTTGCTACTTCGTCAGGGAGTCCTCATACTCCCTCTATGACTGCCACAACTGGGGGTGTTTTGCCTCCTAACTCACCTTCGTAGGTCCGGGTCACTATGGTCTTGAACACCTCTACCTCGGGTAATGGCATGATTCTGTCCATGGCAGCGATCACTACATTGTTTACACATAGTGCGATGGGCCCTCCTCTTTCATACATGATTCCCAACTTTGAAATGAACTCGGTCCTCTCCTACTCCAATTTACAGACATTGGGCCTGGGGGCAGGGAGCTCTAACGGTCCTCTGCAAGGGTCCATGGGGGGGAATTCAGCCCCCTATAACACTTTCCCTTATAGAGGGGGTCATATACCTCCTTTGTCTCCCTCACTTGGCGACGCTCATAAACCCGTCTGGACGACCATGAACTACAACCTGTCTGGAGTAGGTAGTCAATGACTTTCTTCTCGTACCACACTGGTGGGTTCCTTGTCATTCTCTTTTTTCGGTGTGTTTGGTAACAATGCATTCTCGTCAAATTCCATCTTGACCGGGGGCAAACCTAGTTTTGGATCACAAAATCCTGTGCAGGGTACTATTGTTGCACAGGGGCCACACTCTTCTCAATGAACTTGGAATCCATAGCAGGGATCAGTTCCCTCGTCAGGGATGTCGACCGGGGGCAACCCCTTCCATGGCCAATGGAACCTCAGGCAAGGCTCAATACCTATGCCTGTCAAATCGGTAGGGGGTAACCCTTTCTAGAACCTTTGGAACAATACATTGGGAGAAATCACTTCTCAACTCTCAACTTCCTACTACGGGAGTTAGTCGATGACGTCTCAACAAGAGAAACATCCAAATGCCGGCGTAGGCCATGGATTTTACCAGAACCCAGGCCAACAACCTAACTTTTCCTAGAAACCTGGTGCCAGACAAATCCCAGGCTCTTATCCTCCTGTACATACTCAACAACCTAAGCTATAGTTTCTAGAAAATTTGCATTTTCCATACTTGTCAAGATTATTGAATGACCCAATCTGTCACGATCCATGTTGGCCTGCTATGTTGACCATGTTTCCCTCGAACATTCCAAAATTCGAAGGCAACCCTAACGAATATCCAGGCGATCATGTGACCACATTTCACCTATGGTGCTCATCCAACTCTTTGAGAGATGACTCCATCCAGTTGCGTCTATTTCAACACACTCTTATCGGGAGTGCCACGAAATGATACATCTAGCTCGACCACTCAAGATACTCTACTTTTGGTGAATTAGAAATGGTTTTCTTAAACCATTCTCAATTACCTGTGAGATATGATTCCGACACAGAACTGCTGGACAAATTTGAGCAGACAAAGGATGACCATATCTCTGATCACATCCAAGAATGGCGGCACTAGAAGAGTTTGATTAAAGTACCAGTTCCACCAGCATTTCTGCTAGAATGGTTCCTTAACTATTTGGTACCCCAGATATACAAGGACATAGAAACGTTGGGGGTATTTTCGGACGAAGAAGCGATAATGAGAGCTCAACATCTAGGTTTCATTTACTCTCATTCTGGTTTTCTTTATGAAGTTTTTCCAAATGCGCCACAGTCTATTCTTGATAAGACCAGACACAAATCTAGACCACATGTTGACGACATTGTTGGTTCAGCACAAGCAAAGCCCACTAATCCATTGTCAAAACAATTACAACAATTGTCGATACAATAGACAGTGGCCAGCCCAACTCCTAGTTCGACTGCTCCCCCTGTTCAGATGTTAGATGTACATAGCATGCAATCGAAAAACCCAAAGGCCAACCCGTAGCCCGAAGGGAAGAAAAAACAATGAAAGAAGGGTAAGGGGGATAAGAAACCCACCAATAATGTTGGCAGGGGAAACACAGAGAGAAAGAAGTTGAAGTATCTATGCAACCTCTACGTATAAGACCAACCAACTCACATGTTTCCTTGACTCACGGAGGCCCAAGAGTTAATGGCGCAACAACAACCTACAATGTTAACGAACCCATTCCCTCCTGCGAAAAATTTAACTCAAGCCTCTGCGAACGTGGATGGGGATAGTTAGGGACCCCCTTCATCGTCTAGCAATCCCTCGACTTTGAATGTCTATATGTTGAAAGGTGAATCCCACATAGCTACTAGGGCACATGATTATGAAACGCCAAGTACTGCCAAAAAGGGTAAAGAAGCCTAAAACACATTTGTTCCTCTCCGGATCAAGAGAATGATGGGTGAAATAATGACACACATCTCGAAAGGGGCGTTCAAGAAGGCTTCATATAATCCAAACGTGAGGGCCGCCCAGAACTACTCTGTGGTGGAGGATTTGTCACAAACCCCTTGCACGATGTCTAATTTGGAGGTCCTCCAGATATGCCATTCACAGAGAAAGGCTTTGCTAGCTTCCTTAGGATCCACTGAGACATGTAATCCAATAACTATCACACTTGATACAGCTGACTTGAAACCTCATCTCCCATACCACATCACATTTAAGATAGTAGTCGCTCACCCCACGAAATCGTCTACCCAGAATATTTTCCGTACGATGGTTGATGAGGGTGCCTCGACATGCGTGATGTTGTTGGCATGTTGGAAGGCCATTGGCCAACCCATTCTGTCTCCTTCACCTACTCTTCTTATGACTTTTGACAGTCATTCTTTCAGACCACATGTAATCATTCCTTCTTTCCCCATGTAGTTAGGAGGGAAGACCGTGTGCGTCGAAGTTGAAGTGTTCGATGAGCCTCTCAACTACACTCTCCCTTTAGGAAGGAGTTGGACAAATTCCATGAATGCAGTGGTTGATACAATTTTTTGGGTCTTGTTGTTTCCACATGAGGGCCAAATCGTGACCATTGATCAATTGACCTTCTCTAGGCCTGACCCTTCATCGGGGACATCCACGGTCTTGATGATTGATAATCCACAACCCAACATTGTCAACGTGGGGGTTGTTTTATGCCCACCTCTCATGGGTACTTTCAATTACCCACCTCCTTCTAGAAATGTCAAAATGATATCAGTTGTCCTTGACCAACCTAAGGTTGAAATATTTTTCAGTTTTGTTGTTCTGCACGACTTACTTTAATGATCCATGGATTGTTCCTTCCCTGTCATTCATGATGGAAGGGACAGGGAACCATGGCATGCCCATGCCCTTGTCTGTGATAGAATTTTCATACTCTATAGTCCAACAAGCTTCAGCTGACCCCGATCTGACTCTTGCACTGGAGTTACATTTAGTTCTAGAGCCTGCCTAGGCTCAAGGTTCCCTTGCCACTACCGATTCCTTAGACTTGGTCTTTCCCTCTGACGAGGATATTTTAGAGGCATTGACTGGTCCAGATAGACCCTGGGATGATCTCCATCACATATCATATTTCCTCCCAAAGTTAGGAAGAATAGAGGTAGGAGAATTTGTGTTGACTATGACCAGAGATAGGTCTTGTCCTATCAATCCTCTGGCTACACACACAGTTTATGCCAAGGGTAATATGGAAACCATCTCTAAAACGACACCAATCGATATCTCCAAAACCCCTGGCGTCGTGGATAATGTTTTCGCCAGAGCAGGTTTCTCCCCTTAGGAGATGCCAAGCATCAATCCATGAAGTGTCGAGCATGAGCAGGATTTGTTGTCTTTCAAGCTCGCTTTGAAATTCGAAAGCAACATCCGGCGAGACTATATTTATGATTTTTGATCTTGTTCAAATTAACTGAGAAAAGTAACTTCAAGGGGTCTTCTTTTAAGCCCGTTTCAAACCCTCTAAACATGAAAAGATTGTCGAGCAATCTTGTTGCCCTTCACACTCGCCAAACTAAAATTTGAAGGCACATTTGTCCGAAGGTAATTTACCCATTTTTCGATCCAGATGGTCAATTGTACGAATAAAGGTATACTCTAGGAACTTTGGTTCGCTAGAAGAGTATTCTCAGGTATAAGTTTAACCCTTTTTTGGGCCTAAGGGACTAAATTTACGAAAAAGGAACCCCCACGGAGTCCATAGTTAAGCTCTTTTCAGACTCCCTAAAAGTGAAAATATTGTTGAGTGAGCTTGTTTCTTCACACTAGTTAAACCGGTCCAGAAGAACATCCATTATGGAGTCCATAGTTAAGCTCTTTTCAGACTCCTTAAAATTGAAAAGATCATCGAGTGACCTTGTTCTTTCACACTCGTTAATTGGTTCAGAAAAACATCTATTGGCATGAGTTTACCCCTTTTTTGGCCTATAGATTAAGGAGGAAAAAGGTACACCTCGGGAGATTTGTCTCTTCGGGAGAGTTCTCCTCAACAAATTTCACCTTTTTCGGACTAAGGAGACTAAATCTAGAAAAAGGTAGTGAGTCCATAGTTAATCTCTTTTCAGACTCCTTAAAATTGAAAAGATTGTCGAGTGATCATGTCTTTATCACAATCGTTAAAGTGGTTTTGAATAGACATCTTTTCGGTGCTAATTTATCCCTTTTTTGAACCAACTAGACTATCTTCGAAAAAGGTACCCTAGTAGAGTCTTCTTTTGCTCTTTTTCAAACTCTCCAAAAATGAAAAACCACCGAGCTTACCTTCTCTGGGCTCATTTAAAATTACATTGAAGGGAGTTATCATTGTGTCTTGTTAATCACATTTTCATTCCTGCGTCTTTGGCCTAATGTCGGCTCCATGTGGATATCAACTGAACCTTTGAAACATGCCTTATGCACAAGCCTTGTAGCACTTTGCCTCTGCATCTTAACACCTTGAACCATGGAGGAATTTTATTGAGTGTCCTTTTCCTACACATGTTTCCTTGCTCTGAGAATTAGTGTGTTCCTTGCACTTGGAACTAGTATGTTTTCGACACTCGTCCCTCCTTTGTAACATATCATTCTTTTATTCTTTTTCAAGATTTTAAAATATTAAAAAATACAAAAAAAATCAAATATACCCCAAAAAGAGGATGGGAAAAGTATTTTATATTTTTGGCAGCACAATGAGTCTCCCTTGGACAAAGCACATCCTTCCATTTGTTCGTCAAGATATGGGATTTAATATGACATGAGGAAGTTGTTCTTGCAACATAGAGCTATGTCCTCCTCTATTTCATTATTCTTCCAAACATATGGAGGGTTTGTGTTGCTTCCTGCATCATGAAATTATGTCAATGTCACGCTGTCTGAGTCTCATCATTCATCGTTCTATTGTCCAAGGGAAGTTTTACCGAACTTGATTCGACATTTCTGCATTTTGTCTCTTGACCTCATGCCCGACCATCCCTAAATTCCAATCAAAGTCTTTGTTCAAAATCAATGAAGTTCTCTGTGTGATCACTGAGATCCTCTTGTTTGTTCCCCGACGAGTCGTCGAAGAGATCTGGGTAGTGAAGTTGTACACTCATATTACACTCCTACCCAAGTTTTGAATATCTTGAAGTTGTTGCTCAAGCTCTGAAGATATCGTCTCAAGCCATCAACGTCGTTGGCTTCTTGAAGATGGATACTATACATGTATATCTTTGATTTTGAGATGTATATCCATTGTGTATTGCTCACGGATAAACTTTATATAGTTATACGGCATGGATCTGCAGTGTATTTGATTGGCATCCATGATTTATTTCATCCCGAGCATGGGTATGCCCGCTTTGGTGAGACAATTGTTATTTTGTAGATGGCACCTCTCGAACTTTGGTATCGGGCTCACTCGCTTCATACGCTGGTAAATATTTGTAATGTATTTCTGCCATCATATTCTCTTCTGGCCTCACACATTAGGGGGCATTTTTCATCACCCTAATCTGCACCAGACATGCATACCTAATAGCAGGTCATATTACTTACTATTTTTTCCAAGCCAATACTGAATAGCTCTTCTTAAAGACCAAATTTTTGAAGATGTACGCGCCCTGCAAGACTAATGCCCGCGTATGTATTCTAGCTTCATCACTACTTCCCGTGTATGTACACTAGCTATACCATTACAACCTGCGTATAACCATAAAAGTTGCAAAAAAAAGAAATTTGCAAGGGAATACGGGCCTTTAGGTAGTTGCCTAACCAATTGACCGCCCATAGCCCATCACCCAACCAAATAACTATCTTTTTGGCATACAAAAGAAGTGTTGGGGTCACATTCCAAGGAGAAGCATGAAAGCAGTGAAACTTTTCCCATTTCCTAATTCCCCATTGCTCCAAGAATTTGTAACCACATTGTGAGTTTTGAGCCAGAATTCTCTATTCTTTCCCCTTTTCCTCATCCATAAGCCTATGCCTATTCTCTAGAGAGAAGTGTGAGAGAAGAAGGATACGTGGAAGCAATTGGAGCTTGGTGAAGAGGATCCCAAGACCGGGTTCGTGGAGTAGTCGCCAATCTCGTTTTGTAAGTGACTTTGTGAGATTAATATAAAGAAGTACTTTTGTCGTCCCACCATATGATGTGTTTTATCTTTATGTTCAATTTACATTTTTTTATGACATCTAACCCATTAGTTCATATATAGAATTCATGTTCGTAGTTTCTTTTTTGTGTTTTGGTGAATGTAGGTCAACCTTGGAAGGGGATTTGCAGTCGAGAAGTGACCGAACACATTGGGATTGAGACCGGATGTGGAGTTTAAGGTAATACTACCGGGTCCCTTTACTTTGTACATTATAAATGAATGTGAGTTGTTGTCGGGATAGTTGTTAAAAGTATCAGACTTTAGATGCTTAGCTATGCCTACACTTTAGAACCCTAGTGTAGTCCATAGGGGGGTTTTCCCACTATAGAAAAAATATTAATAGCATGGGTACCTTAATAAACACATTGGTTTGGTTTTTTTATTAGATCTCGATTTCAACAAGTAAAAGGTCTGCCATTAGAGATTCACTTAAATTGTTTATCGAACTTTTTGTTATTTCATTGTCATTTCTTCTTGTCATTTTTCTTGAATACAATTAGAGATGTTCAATATCAATTCGTGTTCATGAGAAGGAGATTCATGAGTTGTGAATGAGTTGTAGTGATTTCCTCCTTGCATGATTTTTGTTCTAATAATGTTTGGGTAATTTTAGCAGAGAATATATTTGCTTAATGATTTTTATTCTTTCTGTTATCTTCCTTATACCTTCATCCATCAATTATGACTCTGTATGTCTAATAGGAATATTGAGTTCCTTTGATCTGCAGAGTGGTTTTAACTCCATGCCCAATGGATGACCACTGATATACAGTCAGAATGTTGCCCTCTTTCTTTTTCTTTCTTGTTGATCCACTCTTTAAATTTGATTTAATTTTTTCCAAGTTTGAATGGTTGGAATTTGGAGGAGACAGTTCATTGCGATTGAAATTTTTTCCTTTGAATCATATTGATGTTAATGAAAGAGTAAAGTTTTATATTACAGAGATTCATGTGTTGATGTGTCTCATCATGTTATTTTATTTCTTCATTTATTGTGACCTTATATCAGTTTCCATATTGTACTAATTCTTTCAGTGTTTGGTGAAAATCCATGTGTTGGAATTCACCCTTGTTAGGTACTCCAAGGACATAGGGCCATGCAGTCTACCATTTCTCTAAAGATTCACTGGAATTTATCCTTTTTATATGCTCAAGTGAGGTGGAATGTTTTTCCACTTTCTACCATCATCTCATATTTTCCCTCAATTGAAAAGCATCAACTATCTTGCCTCTGAACATTTGACTCTATGCCCAATGAATTTTGGTCTTCATAACTTACCAAACCCTTAAAAAAAAAAACATTCTAAAAACATTTATTATACCCACATAAGATCTATCCATTGTCTGTGAAGTACAACCAGGATTTGAAATGAAATTGGATGAATGAGATTGTAAGAGAGAGCCCTCTCTGGGTTTGGAAGGGCTATCTTCCAGCCTGGAAGTAGGTTGAACAAGTTACCTTGGTACCCTTATAAATCAATCATATAAGGATTTACTAAGTGTTAACATTTTTGGTGTTGTTGTCGGGGAAAGAAGTATGAAGTGATATTCCCTAGGAGAAAAACATAGATCCAACTCTTGATGGTAGACAAGAGAGGGACACACAAGTTGACTATAATCATCTACCTGGTGACTCCATGAAGGAAAAATCTAGTAGTGACTCCACAATATTAATATGTCAAAGGCATTTTCTTTTGTTTTTGCTCGAAGGTTTGCACCTCTTAACTTTTCTGCACTTCCTAGTTTCCCACATCCAGTACCTCATATGTCAGAATGGAGAGATTTTCTTCCTATCTTCAAAGAGAGGAAAGAGGATAATCCAATAGATCAACTCATCAAGTTCCATGAGTGCATGGATCAATTATATATACATCATGAGGATGTATGTATGAATATGTTCATGCACTCATTGGATGGTGATGCACGCCAATGGTATTTCTCATTACCTCCTTCCAGCATTTCATCCTTGAACGATTTCCACACAATATTCAAGAAACACTGTAAAAGATATTTTTCATATGAGTTTTTATTTGAATATTGTTGTGAGACATATGATTTGAATGATGATATTGGATATATACATCAATAATAAATTGTCCCTCACAATATTCATCAATTTTATAATTCCCTTCAAGATGATATGTTTTCCCACAAACATGAAAAAGAAATGAATAATGAAGAGGATGAAAGTTTTCCTACTACAATTATTTTTTATTATTATAAATATTAATATTTGATTTCTCTATCCATAAAACATGAGGATCAACTATATTTTGGTCAAATAACACTTGAAATCAGTGAAGGCATCCCACAACTTTTAGATTTGCAGACAAAAGTAATTTGCAGCAATCAAGAGGAACTGGATTTGCAAAGACCATTTATTTTCAAGATGGAACAATAAGAAGACTGTAAGTATGATTGTGATCTCAGTTTCGAATATCTAGTGATAGTATTACTAGAGTCATATCTTTCATATTCTCTAAATTTTTCATATTTTATCATATCACTAGCACTTGTGGGTGAGAATGATTTCCTGAAGGAGTTTTTACGGCTATGGCTATGTTTTTGTTATTATCTTATAATTAGTGGAAGAAAGAGGATTATTTCAGTCATGAATTTACTTTTATTGTTACATTGGAAACATGATTTTACTTGATCCAACAACATATAGTTGATTAGAGTAGGAGTGTGAATGAATAATCTTAGTATCTGAGTATTTGTGTTTTGTTTTCAATAAATAAGTAGAGTTTCTCTCGGTATATCAAGATATGACAAAATGTAAATATCATATCTTGAACGTTTGAAAATGATTGGTTTCACATTCCATATGAATCCATAGTCCAATGGATAAGGAAACTGGAACTACTAGGTTCCTGGAGCCTCACAAGGAGGTCTCCATCCCCTGTGGAGCCAGATGTTAACACATAAAATTGATCATGTAAAGGAGGATTTGTGGTTTTTAGGGCCTACATTTAAGCATACCTCCCGGTATTATTTCATACCATCAATTAACATCCTCCTCAGAGTATGCAAGCTATAGTTGACTTGGATTTGCGAACTAGTTAAGGAAGAGGGTTGTAGGTTGGATAGGTTGCAAGGATCCTAGTGAAAATTCAAAATTACCGGTATCAATCTCATAGCCATCAGGTACTCCATGAGATTTTTTGTCTTGTTTGTAGGTCAAGAAAGGTTTGGCTACTTGAATTTCTTGTGGTGTTATGAACTGGCTCAGGCGCTACGAAATTAGACAGGTGCTATGAAATGCACTAAGAAATGTGCTACAAAGTGTGCTGCTAAAACTCAGTTCTATGACTGTTGAATTGGTATTTTTGACCAATTGACTTCCATGAGGATTTTCGAGTGAACCAAGATGAATTTTACAAATCCCAACGAGTTTATTGTCAAGAAAGGACCCAAGAACATTAACCTCTTTCATTTTTCACACAGGTGTCATGGATTGGGATAGTCGAAGGAATCTTCGAGCCCTAATTTTTAAGTTTTCATGATTTCCTGTTTGAGACATGTTTTTTCGACACATATTATGGAAAACTGGAGATGAATTTTGAGAAACCAAGAGGGATTTATCCTTAGAAGCAGATTATATACCAAAACTGTTCTCAGATTTTACACAACTATTATATTTTGAGAATTAAAAGTGGAATTTTGAAGCCTTGTTTTCAGAATTTCACCCCCTGAAAAGAAGGAAGTTAGTTAAAATGTGTCATTTTCTATTTGTAGTTTTTTCTATTTTGGGAAAGGGGTTGGAGTTTGAATTGGTGAGATGGAAAGGACCTATATTGATATATATCCATTGTACATGAGGAAAGGAGGGTTGGATTCATGATCCAAGAGAGGCTAGAGTGAGAAGAATAGTCTAGTTTCACAATTGTAGGCCCGAGGGCCTATTGTAATTATGATTTTATTCCATTAGAGATTCACTTAAATTGTTTATCAGACTTTTTGTTCTTTCATTATCATTTCTTCTTGTCATTTTCCTTGAATAGAATTACAGGTGTTGAAGATCAATGTTTTTTCATGAGAAGGAGATTCATGAGTTGTGAATGAGTTGTAGCGATTGCCTCCTTGCATGATTTCTGTTATAATAATATTTGGGTAATTTTAGCAAATGTATCTTTGCTTAATGATTTTTCTTCTTTCTATTATCCTCCTTATACCTTCATCATCAATTATAACTCCTTTTTTTGGATAGGTAGCTTGATTACCTTTGATATGTAGAGTGGTGTTGACTCCATGCCCAATGGATGACCACTGATCTAGAGTTAGAATGTTTCCCTCTTTCTTTTTCTTTCTTGCTGATCCACTCTTTAATCTGATATAATGTTTTCCCAAGTTAGAATGGTTGAAATTTCGAGGAGACAATTCATTGCTACTGATTTTTTTTTACTTTGCAGCATATCGATGTTAATGCAAGAGTCAAGTTTTGTATTACATATATTGTTACACAACAAAATTACTCGTTTCAATGATGGCTAGTGTCGTCGTTATAAATATTGTAAGTGTCGCATATTGGTCACAAGTGTCACAAACATCATACTACCTATGTCGTCTCTCTAACAAAATCGTAAGGACATTAAGACACCTCAAAGACTAGTTTTGAAGAAGGAAAATCAATTGACAGGGGAGTACAAACCTTGTGCCACTGAAAAAGCCACTAAAATATCAATTGTTTGGGGGAGCACTCCCCTACCTACTGACAGGGAGTGTTGGCACTCTGTACCCACTTCTAGGGGAGAATTCCAGTGCTCTGTACCCCTTTCTGAGGGAGTGCTGGCCCTTTTTGGGCGAAATTTGGTTGGTTGGAGAGAATCAGGGGATAATCCCCTCAATATTTGAAGGTAGTTGGATTCGAATATGAGGTCAAGACATGATCTTAGGGGAGATCAACAATTGAAGGAGAGGAATCCTCAACTTATCCCAAAGATCTCTCAAGTGGTTAGGCCTCTCCAAGCCTATATAAGAAGGCCTCCTCATGGTAGAAGGATAGATGGAGATTGAGAATTATATCAAAATTATGGTCCCATAAGTGAGACGTTATCAAAGCATAATCAATGTATATTAATTGAAAAAAGAAGTTGTATAAGGAGAGATGGAAGAGGTTGTTGCACCTCCATCAAAGGATTGTAAGCACATTTTACTTGTTCTCATTAATAATCAATGTTTGTCTTGTTTCTTTCAAATTTATGTTCATTCCACATGAATTTGTCTTCAGTAGATAGATCTATGTTTGAGATAATCTCAATAGAATAGGAAGTTATTTGTACCTTTGTTTGTTTTAAAGGACCTATCAAGGAGCTCGGGATTGGAGCTTAGCTTGGATATTACGAGGACAAACGTAGTTAAACAAGGTACATATCCCTCTTCTTCCTTTTCACGTATTAGCTTAGTCAGATCCAAAAAGAATGTTAGTGTCCATGTTAAGCACTTTTCTGTCTTAGCCTTCGAAATTTAGAGACCAAGAGGGAATCCGCTTGTCCACAGGAGGATTCACCTGTAACATAAATTGACGACTCCACTATGGAGGAGCTATGATATTTGTCTCCTTTCCTAGATCTTGTTTTGTCCCTTTGCCCACTCATTTGACTTTCTCCATACTGTCATACTATCTCTTTGATTCTTAGATCTGATTGATTGGATCTTGATTTCATCTTGTGCAATTTGATTGACTGAGCTTGCTTGATGTTTTGCGTTTCTGGGCATTTTTCTGAACTTTTGAAGCAGAGCGCTCCCTTTCCCTTGCTATCAAAGCGTTAACACTCCCTGGTGGTCTTACACAGAGCATTGGAATTCTCTGGTGCCCCTTACACCAGCGCGCTACCCCCTTTTTTGTGAAAAATCCTCTAGGTTTTCAATTTTTGGGTTCAATTTTTGTTTTTTGCACTTGCTCAGAATCTCATACTCTCAGTTCATATTGGTATTGGCCTTCAACACCCTGTTTTCTAAGGATTGATCTTCTTTTGTTTGGAAATTTGACATTTTCTTTCCTTGCCTTGAAGTCACTCTTTGTCTTTGCTGACCTAGAGTTAACTTGTTGTTTTCTTCTCGTTTATCTGACTGAGTGAAAGCTTTTGTGAGGAAATCCAAAGGTCTGTGAACCTTTCCATTTGATATTTGAGGTTATTTTTCCATCATTTCTCTTTTGTTTGAGGTTTTTGGTTCTTGTTTGCAAATTTGGTTATCTTTGTCCTTCTTGTTTATTCACAACGAGAGTGTATTCTTGTTTGTGTGAGGTTTTGTTCTGATTGTTTAATCCTGAAGTTTGATTGACGTTAGAATTTTTACATCTAATTATCATTCACATATAAGAAAAAGGACATATTTTAGTGATTGGTTTGAATTTTAGAAGGCATTTTTGAAATTTTTTAGCATTACATTGGATTTGATTGAGAAACAATTGTATGAGGATGTTGCATCTTAGTGTTTGATAATGAAAATAACTTTCTCTCTTTCCCTTAAATAGGCATTCATCGAAAGACAAGACTGCTTATCATTTTCTTATGCATTTTTTGGGAATTGAGTCATAATACCATCAGTTTCATTGTCATACACCCTTTGAGTAAATAACAGTTGTAAAATTATCGCCAATTAAAATTTATCTAGAACATTTTTGTTTTTAGGATCTTCCACCAACATTAGACTAGGATTAGCACTTTGGATTAGACCGTGAGTACAACTCTCCAAAGTTTTTCAAAAACAAACATTAGCATCCTACGATAGGGAGAGAAAATCCAATTGTCGTATAGGCTTTCTAGGATCCCCCTCTCACATAGGGGTTACGCATGAAGTCACATTCAGGAGAATTAAGGGGATTATCCCTCCATGGTTCAACTATGTGTAGTGGTCCGATCATATATTGGGGGTCACTTGAGGGTATACCCACATTTATGTGTGGGAGCCTCTTGAGTTGATTCAGACTTGTTATCCTACCCATACGTTCAGATCGGACTATCGACTATACCCGCCCAGAGGCTGACTGCAAGTTGGTGTCTTTAGTTTCCATAATATTTAGGTACTTACATGAGGTGACAGTGAAGGGAAGTCTCACTGTACCTTGAACAAACATTCATCAAACTCACTCAGGCTCCTTGGAGGGTAAATCCACAATTACTACATGGAAGCTTGCACCAAGGTGAAAGTTCGTTAAGAAAGTCGCCATTGTAACTGTTCCACCATATCTTAGCCCCTTCTTGAATTGATCACACGACGTTTGATTTCATCACCAACTAGTACGATCATCGAAAGAAGTTTTGTTTGCATGGTTTTGATTCCTAGATTTTATTAGCGTATGTTGTTTCTTTTCATTAGTTGGCTCTAGTTTTTCACCATGTACTGTTATTCTCCAAAATTTAGCCTACAGATGATAAGGGTCTTCTTCGATCACGTAGGATGCAAGGTATTCCTCCAGAAGGCTACCAACCCTTACCTCCTAACCCTCTAGAAGACAACTACCATGGAGAGGTAGAAAATCAATCTGAGTGATGCTGGGAGTGTTTTTGCTCCTCCATTAGACAATCCAGAAGGTGCTTTGGTTACGGTTGAGAATCCCACTCCTCACACTACATATGTGTCGACAACCACTCTCGAACCATTTTTTCTTCGTTTAGAATCCCTTGGGAACGTCATAGATGAAGAGGTCCCACAGTTACCTGAGAGAGATTTTACCGAAACATATATGGGATCCAGAGAACTAATATTTGATGATGAGTATAGGAATCCTATTTGTCCTACCACTGTAGTAGATACAAATCCCACACCTTCTCATTCTTTATGGAGGACTTCATTGGGACGTGACCTCTATAAGAATTTTGAATCCATTCGACAACCATTTCATCCTCATGACCCTCCTGTTGAAACGAGACCATCCAATCAAACTATGAATCACCCCATCGATCAGGTCATTAACCCTACTGTTATGTCAGCACAAGTCCATCCTAATGCTGGACTCATCACCTCTACTCATTCCCAAGGCACTTCGATACCTACCCCCACTTTTACAAACTTTCACTCTATAGCTCCACATGTTCCACACGATCTTGTTGAGACATATTTGCACCAGAGAATGTAGACATTTTCCATCCAAATACAACCAACTGGATGGAAACCACCATCTATTGGACCTATCCCTCTTGGAACACCACCATTCTATGGTGGGCCTACCCCTCCCGGGGGACAACCCCCTTTTCATGTTCCTCCTAGAGGACATCCTCCCTTTGCCATCCATACCCCGATCGTTAATCCACCGTTGGAAAGGGGGGAACCTTCATTTGCTGGAAACCCTTCACAATCCTGGGGAGTATCTTCAGGAGTCACATTTAACCAACCCCATGTTGGGAGGCACTCATATCATAACCCACAAGGAGGAGTATCAAATATTGTTCCTTCCGGACCATCTTATGGAAAGCCTTATCTAGGTGGCATCCCAAACACCACTTGGAGTCCTCAAGGACAACAACCTTATCCTTCCCAAGGGTCTAATGTTTATCCTCCCCCTAATGTGTATCCGCCTCTAGGATCTACTTCTTACCCTCCTCAAGGAAAACATGTTTATCCTTCTTATGGGCAAGCAAATCACCCGACTTATAATGCTCAGAACCTATCAAGTTATGCAAATGTTTCTCAGACGTCCTCGAATCTTGTTTATCCTTGTCAACAATAGCCATATGTAGGAGGACCTACTGGTTACAATTATCCACCTAACCCAGTTTATGGTCCTACTGGTGTTCCTATGCCACACCAGTATCATCCACAAATTAACCGACAATTACCTTTCCTTGTGACTCTGGATCTCCCAGACTTGTCTCTGTTAACCAATGATCCTATTTTTCATTCCCCGGTTTGGCCAGTTATTCCAGCTAAACTTCCTTTTGATATTCCAAAATTTGACGAAAATTTTGGAGATGATCCAAATAACCATGTGATGACTTTCCATTTGTGGTGTTCATCAAACTCCTTCATGGATGATTCTATACATTTGCATCTTTTTTAGCGAACACTTACAGGCTCTGCAAAAAAGTGGTATATTGAACTACCACGTGCTTCTTTTCATGATTTCAACTCCCTTGCCATGTCTTTCCTCATGCACTTTCAACTACCTATTCACTATAAGACGGGTACTGAAATCTTGACCTCCCTTCATCAAACTGACTCCGTTCATATCTCTGACCATATTCATGAGTGGAGATGACGATGAAGGATGATCAAAGAAATAATTCCTGACATGTTATTAGTGGAGTGGTTTACTAAATCACTTTTACCCCTAATCTCTCATTATGTCACTATGGGTGGCGTGGTCACCGAGGAAAAAACCATTTCTTAAGCTCAGTACTTAGATTTGGTTTATTCACAATCTGGTACTTTGTATGAGTTGCTTCCAAATGTTGCTCGAGATAATACTAATCCATCCAAGTTGTCATCCTCATCTCATGTCAACGATGATATCGGTTCTGTGAAAACTAAATCTACTTCCTAGTCGACCACACTCTGCTCTACCTCCCCCCAAACTCAGATCTCTGAGGTGAATGCAGTTCAATCTGCCCCTTCAGAACAATCTGGAGGTAAGAAGAAGGAAATAAATAAATAAATAAATACTAATAACAATGAAGAACCAAAAAATCAATCTCAAACACCTGCTACCGAAAAGAAACCATAGCGGAAACTGAAATTCCCATGTATCATTTGTGGTAATGATCACTACACTTGAGGCTGTCCACATCGCGATGAAGTGGACAAAATTTTCCAGGGAAATTTACAACCCGCTGTGCTTACTCAGCCTTTTCCACAACAACAATCCATGGTTTTTCAAACCCCCTCTCCTGGGGGAAGTTCTAGCCATCCTCATGATGAGGCCTCGACAAGTGCCCATATTTATATGTTTAATGGGATTAATTTGACCACTCTCTTTAAGACATATGACACACCGATTAAACCTGACAAAGGAAAAATCACTAACGGTACTGATACTTTACAAGATCCATCATCGTCCTCTGTTAGTCCTCCATCAGTTAATCCTCCGTCTGGACCACTTCATATTGAGAAACCTACATTTGAATCTATCTTACGCCCTCCTAAGAGCACTATCCATAAATCTACGTTTAATCCTAGTTCGCTTGCCACCCAAAACTACAACATTGTTGAAGATTTGGCTCAAGAACCATGTGTTATGTCTGCATTAGAAGTTCTACAACACTTCCCTAGTCAACATAGAATGATCTTGGCTGCTATTGGCACTGTTGATCCTAATTCATCCAACCATAGCATGTTTAACCTGGAAAATTATACATCTAGACTCTCCCACCAACTTGCTTTCCAAATTGATGTTGTTATTCACAATCAACAAATTCACCGAACCATCTTGGATGAGGGAGCCTATACTTGTGTCATGTCTTTAGCATGTTGGAAAAATTTAAAATCAACTGCACTTAATAAATCCTCAAGGATGTTACGTGCATTCAATGGGTGAGGTTTTCATCCCCATGGGATTTTACAGTCCATGCCCATCCAGTTGGGTGGAAAAACCATCACTGTTAATGTCAAGGTGGTCGATGCTCCCCTCAATTACAACTTATTACTTGGAAGAAGTTTATTTTATGATATGAATGTCATTGCCTCGTCGGTGTTTCGATGTGTACAATTCCCTCATCAGGGAAATTTTTTCATTGTCGATCAGTTAGATTTTTGTACACCCGATGCTCACACTCTTTCTAACAACAATCTTCCATTCCTGGGAGATCACAAGATCACATATGAAAGCTTTGGTGTTGTCTTGTTGAAATATTCTAGCCTTATGGGTACCTTCCCTACACCACTTCCACCAACTACACATCATATTGCCACCGTCGATATGATTTCGACCATGACTTATCAATCTTTGGAATCATCTGACCCTTGGATTGTACCTAGTCCCTTGGAATTATATGTGATAGGTGAAACCATGCCACTTAGTCTAGCTGAAACATCATACGTTGTTGTCCAATCCTCTTCTCCCTTTTTGGATGACCAACATCTATTGGCACCCGACGGTTACTCGATACCATCACGATTAAATTCCTTGTCGTCTGCGATCAACTACATTTCCACAATTTTTCCTTCTAATGAATCTATTATGGAAATGTTGAGCATTGACAAGCTACCTTGGGATGATAACCATCATCGATCCTCTTTTATTCCCCCTCGTGAAGAAATTCAAGGAGATATACACTCTATCTTCCCTCTTGATGTTGATTTTTCGTTGTCTCCCATGCCTTCAAGTTTCGATGATTTAGATTCGATAGTTGACATGGTGATCTCTTTAGTAGGGATATTGGAGCCTAGTCTCCTTACCCCTGTTGTGACCCTCGACATGTGTTCCTTCCAGAGTTATTTTCTTCCATCTAGTAAAGATCTCTTTAAAACCATGATCTAGTTTTGTCCCTTGACATGGCATCCTTATAGAGTTTTATTCTCTTGGAAGCCATGATCAAGGAGAGCCCAAGAGCACAATTTCTCTTATATGTAGCAGGATCGTTAAAAAATGAAACAAAGGTCATGAGCATAGTTTCTCTTCTCTGTAGCAAGCTCGTTAAAAAATGAAACAGACGCTTTGAGAATAGTTTTCTCCCTGTGGTAATCTCGTTAAAAAATGAAACATAAATCTGGGGATTAAACCCGGAGCCCTGAGCATAGTTATTTTTCTATGTCAAGATCGTTAAAAAATGAAACAATCACCTCTCTTGAACCTTTGTTTCATCCACTCTTATCCTTTTTCTCTGTATAGTAGAGAAATTGGTGACAACCTCACCATCAGTGAATGAATTGAAGCTTGGAGGGCATGTCTCCATCCTTTAATGATCATTTTGGAGTTAAGCCACTAGCTATACTGAGCTTAGTATTTGTTTTTTCTCGTGCTTGAAAAAACATGAGAATGTAACCGAGTAGAATTTTATCACTTTTTTGGACTCGTAAAGGTTATACGAAAAAGGAACCCCATGGAGTCTTCTTTAAAATCTTTTCAGACTCTCTAAATGTGAAAAGATTGTTGAGTGGTATTGCTTCCTTTCCCACTTGTTAAAAGGTTTGAAAGGGTGTCTTTCGAGTGATAATTTATCTCTTTTTTGGCCTTGCAAGACTAACATTACGAAAAAGTACAACATTGGAGTCATCTTTAAGTCATTTTAAGACTCTCTAAATGTGAAAAACCACCGAGTTTACCTTCTCTGGACTCGTTAAACAATCATATGTTGAAGGGCCCATATGGCACCGAACCCTTAATTCTTCGAGTTCACTAAACAAAGGAAGAGGGACTTACTGAAGGTGAGACATATCAAGCATGTGTTACCCTCCTCAAGCTCATTAAATTACAAAGAGGTACTCGTCTATCTGGATGGGGGAAAAAAATGAAAGAAGAAAGCCAAGCAATTTTTGAGAACACTACTAGTAACTCTTATGGTCGCCCTTGAACATGACACTTTGTATTTACATGCATTTTAATCTACTGAACCTCTACACCGAGATAATCCTCTGAGTTTATTTTACTCCTTTGGGTCACGTGACGAAAGTCACATCATCCACTGCATTATCAAGTTTTGGTCCATGTCATGTTTCTGCTGATGTGCCTCAGTGTTCAACAGAAGTATCTTCCTCGAGAGTCATCCATCACAAATATCTTGTCAATATCTTGTTTCAATACCAGTGTCAGTCCATGTTCATTTGATCTACCAATTACATCTCCATGTTAGTTTCATGTCGTTGATGGGGGATACATCAAGGCCCTCCTTCGACGATTCTATTCCTATCGAATTCAACACATTATCCAGGAACTAGACTTAGAAACCAGTTAGTAACTCGTGTTCGAAAATGGGTTTACATAATTGACCCCTGACCGAGTGATTCCATGGATTTCAACTTCATCTCATCTATTCACATTCGTCAAAATGTAATAAAGTACCTTGTTAATCATTGACATCAATGGTGATCTCCCTCGCGCTTGTTAACGATTTACCCCATTGACCGGTAATCAAGTGGTTTCTGCCATGTTCGACATCAGGACATCTATTCACATGGTTAGATTCATATTACATCGTAATCGATCAGAAGACCCTAGGTTGAGTTATCACTCTTATATATACTTTGCCTAGGTTGTGAAGGAGTTCTTTTGAACTATGACACATATACTGTTACATTGATCCACTTTGTATTGGTTGTGGCTATGTCTTGTCATCTCGTAGATCCACTGTTTATTCTTCGTGGATATGATCAGTTCAGGTCATAGGAGTATAGATCCACATTGTATCCTCAGTGGCTTTACCATTTTGTCAATATAATTATGGATCTGCAATGTATTTTATGGCGACCATACCTAAAATTCTTTATCACTCAAGCATAGTTATGCATGCCTTGGGTTTGAAACATGTCATAATATTTGTTTGATGGTTGTGTGCATATTTTTCTAGCCTCTCTACATACATACCCTTGCTCAAAAAAGTCTACAGAGTACTTCATTCATCACGTCTTCTAACTTCGCACTTTGGGGGACAATCTGTTACACATCAAAATTACTCACTTCAATAGTGTCGCAAGTGTCATCATTACAAGTGTTGTAAGTGTCGCATATTGTCCGTAAGTCTCGCATCTTCACCACAAGTGTCACAAGTTTCAAAAACATCATATTTCCATATTTCCTATGCCGTGCCTCTAATGACATCGTAAGGATACTTAAGACACCTCAAAGACTAGTTTTGAAGAAGATAAATCAGTTGACAAGGAGTACAAGCCTTTTGCCACCAGAAAAACTACTCAAAAAATGGATTTTGGAGGGAATCACTCCCCTAATCACTGTCAGGTAGTGCTAGTGCTCCTTGGGCCTCTTTGGGGGATCACTCAAACACTCTGTGTACCCTTTTGGGGGAGCGCTACCTTTTCTGAATGGATTTTTGGTTTGTTGAGCTAAAACAGGGAAGAATCCCCTCAATTTCTGAAGGTGGTTGTATTCGAATACAAGGTCAAGGCATGATATTAGGGAAGATCCTCAACCGAAGGAGAATAATCCTTAACTTATCCCAAATATCTCTCAAGTGGTTGGGGCTCTCCAAGGTTATATAAGGAGGCCTCCTTATGGTAAAAGAAGGAGAGACTAGAGATTGATACCAAACTTATGATCCTATAAGTGGTATTAACGGAAAATATTGGAGATTGAGAATTACATCAAACTTATGATCCCATAAGAGATATTTCATCAAAGCAATCAGTGTATATTACTTGAGAAAAGGGGTTATACAAGGAGAACTAGAAGAAGTTGTTGCACCTTCATTAAAGGATTGTAAGTACTTTTATTTGTTCTCATTAATAATCAATGTTTGGCCTGTTTCTTTCAAACTTATGTTTGTTCCATATCAGTTTGTCTTCAGTAGATAGATATATATTTGAGATAATATTAGTAGAATAGGAATTCCATTGTATTTTTGTTTGTTCTACAGGACCTGTCAGGGAGCTCAAGATCGAAGCTCAGCCTAAAATTTGCAAGGACAAACATCGTTAATAAGGTACATATCTTTCTTCTTATCCTTCATATATTATCTTTATTAGATCTAAAAGGATGTCAGTGTCCATGTTAAGAACTTTTCTGTCTAGGCCTTAGGAGTCTAGAGACCAAGAGGGAATCCAGTTGTCTGCAGGAGGATTCACCTGTAACAGATATTCATGTGTTGATGTGTATCAATGTGTTATTTTATTTTTGCATTTATTGTGACCTTATATTAGTTTCCATATTGTATTAATTCTTCCAGTGTTTGGTCAAAATATATCTATTGGAATTCACCCTTGTTAGGTGCTCCAAGGACATAGGGTCATGCACTCTACCATTCCTATAAAGCTTCACTAGAATTCATTCTTATTAGATGCTCTAGTGAGGTGGACTATTTTTCCCCTTTATACCATCATCTCATATTTTCCCTAAACCGAAAAGCATCAACAATCTTCCCTTTGCACATTTCAACCTTATTACCTATACATTTACATTTCTTGATAGTTTTAATCCTTTGACTCCATTCCCAATGAACTGCGGTCTTCATAACTTACCAAACCCTTTTAAAAAAGAAACATTCTAAAAACGTTTATTATACCCACATAAGATCTATTCATTGCCTAATAAATACAACCACCCTTTGAAATTACATTGGAGGGTTGAGATTGTAAGAGAGATCCCTCTCTAGGTTTGGAAGGGATAGATTCCATCCTACAATTAGGTTGAACAAGTTACCTTGTTGCCCTTCTAAATCACTGATATAATGATTTACTAGGTGTTAACACCATTCTCGCTTATACTTACCACTTTCCACTCTTCTCTCCCTTCCGTCTCCTCATCTTTTGGGTTTTGGGGTTCATTGACCCAAGAAGGGATTATAACTCATTTCATGGGAAGAAGGGGATAAAAAACCAAAGGTGTTGTAGCTATAAAAAGATAAAATCCAATCATTATCCTTCCATATGTTCGCTCTATGGTATTGAGAGAAATAAAATGATACTCCATAAAATTGAAGGACCTTCTAAGCACATAACTAATAAATGTCTCATTTTTTGAGGGAATTCACTTGTTGTGTCTTTTACTTTCCATTTTCTATGCCACTCAATGTGTTCCTAGCTTCAATTGGCTTTGCGACACTCTTTACTTTCCCTTGCATATAGTACTAAATGTTCAGACATTAATAAATTAAATGGCAAGGGCTTGGAAAAAGGTTTCATTGCAAATGAAGGCGCGACACACCCTTTACAAAGGCACCAATAAATGAGATAATATTAACCCTTGTATGTCAAGAAACCCATACCTAGAAGTATTTCCGAAAAATTGTAACATCCCTCTGTTACGCCTAAGAAAATTCGAAGCACAAAAGGTAATTTTTTTTTTTTTGCATTAAGAAATTAACATCAAAACATGATCATGACATCACCTATTCACAACATCATAATTAAAGAAGTACCTGTTACTCATCAAGGAAATCACTAACAAAGAAATCAACGTGTCAATGAAGGATAGCGACACATAAAAATAAATAACATAGCATATTAGCACATCATAAAAGCTTGAAGAAAATTACAACAACATTCAATCAGATACAGATTATAAAATGACTACCCTCCCAACCTAAATTGCAAGGTCAACACCTCTAGGACACAAGCAATGCTCAAGCCCATATTCCAATTGATTTAAACCATTTAAGGTCTCAGGGTTGGCGACTGTTCTAAGGAACAAGGAGGTGTCTACATCCCACTAACACAATCAATTCCAAACTAACTATGCTAAATCAACAACATGAACAATAATAAATTTCATCAATCCATTAATCCTAATAAACAATTGAACATGGCATGTGAGTAATCATTTGCATAACACATTATATACCACATTAAATCTAAGGCGTAAGATCAATTATCAATTATATTCGATGCACAATCCCAATCACAATATGAAATCATCTGTCATAATAAATTTTCATTTTGCGCAAGAAGACAAATATCTAGACCATCATTCATGACATTAAATTCCATTCGTGTGAGAATTCCAACATCTAAATATCATGCATTACATTATATTTCAATGCGTGCAATGAGTCTAATTCTTCAACTAGTCATACATCACATTATTCAATTGTGTGCGAACATTCTATTCAATTAATCAATCATTTACACATCAAGAATTAAAGATGCATGAGATATCAACTTTATTTCACAAGGAGCAAGAGAATATAATTAATAAATCAACCATACTTCAACACTATTTAAAGGAGAAATAGTAACCAAATTCTAATTCAATCATGCATCATCAATATTCAATGGCGCAATAGTAATCTAGTTATTAATCCATCATACATTAGCAAATTTAATGGTGCAATTAATAATTTTTAAATCAACATACATTATACTATAATTTATTTTGTGCCAGATATCTAATGTCTACAACAATCATTCCTTACATTATAATTTATTGCACGCAAGAGGTCTATTACCTAGATCAATCTTTCATTAAATTAGCATTTATTGTACAAAAGTCTAATGTCTAATGCCTTCATTCATCACTAGTGTTATTCCATCCATTGATTCAAGATAAAGGAGTTGGGTCAATACGTAATGGAAGTAAATTATGTGCTTAATATCAGAAGGTTGAAGGCTAAAACCATAGACCGAAGTTTGTGTATTCCAATGACTTTAGGCGTCTTACTTCAATTAAATGTGTACCTACATAAAACATTGAAAATATAAAATCAACTAATATATTTATAATACAAGGTGAATATGTACTTACATAACAATGAATACTCTGACAATTAGGGTAAGGCTAAGGTTACTAGTGTAACATTTATATATAGTAAGGTAGGTTGCTTGAAGAGAACAAGCTGTCGTATAAACCAGGTTGGGTGAGAGACTCTCTATGGGTAATTGGTTATCTTGTAGTCATATTAATCAACATTATTACAATAGTAATTTGTAAAATAAAAACTCTAAGCAAAGAACTAGTAGTACATCTGAAAGAGTTTTCATCCTTGTGAGAAGGAATAGAAGGTACGCATTTAAAATTTTATTACAAGTGTTGAGGTATTACTCTTCACATAGAGGTGAGAGGATACCCAAAATGTTGGGAAGATAATTCAAATGTTTAGAAGACAAAAATGGTTAAATTGAATGGTAAGGGATGTTTGAATTTGTTGGGTAAGTAATGCATGAAATTCTAGAGGAAATAAAAAAAATTTAAAATATGGAAGAGGCTCCCAAAGTCTCTGGGTGTAAGCACGAAATTGAAGAGGAAAGAAAAAAAATTTAAAATGTGGAAAAGGCTCCCAAATTTGCTAGGTGTAAGCACAAAATTGCAGAGGAAATAAAAACATTTTAGAATCTAGAAGAGGGTCCAAAAGTCATTGGGTGTTAGTATGAAATTTCAAAGGAAAGAAAAATGTTTTAGAATCTGGAAGAGGCTCCAAAATTCATTGGATGTAAGCACGGAATTGCAGAGAAAGATGAAGGTTTTCAATGGGTAGAGAGAGAGGGGTGAAAAAAGTACCCTAGGTCTCCAACTCCCAGAGAAAAATCCCACAATTATAAAAAAAAAACAATGTAGAGGGAAAGCAAATGCAGAGGAAGATTATGCCAAAACAAATGTTTTGAATGAAGGAAAAACACAAGAGTTTATGCCCAAAACATTGTTGTGAAAAAATAAAATCACGGAGAGAGATTATGTCCAAAATTATTGTGAATGAAGGAAAAGCACAGAGAGGGAGAAATGCTAAGAGGCTTTCCAACACAAGATATGGAATTGACCCATCGCAGGGCTGGGAGAAATCAATTTTTGGACCAGAGATAAAATTTAATGGGTGAAGGTGCCATAGAAAAGCAGATGTAACAAACAATTCAGAGCGTAGGTTTCACCAAGGAGGAAATGAGTTAGATAAGAAAGGATCAATACATTAAATTCCAAAGAAAGGGTTTTTCCAGGGAGAAAACGAAAAAATAATGCAATGATGAAAGCATAATGATGGGAAAATTTCTCATGGAGAAACGAATAAAAAGATAGAATACCACAACGACATACTTAATTAAATATCAGTAAAAATATAAAACCTTGAATAAAATTTCCTAGCAATGCGTATGAAACAGAATTAAACTACATTTTAGATTGAAACTTAATGAGAACAATCTCAATTTAGGATTACCGTAACCGGAGATGAAGAATCCGAAATTTTTATTTTGTGCTTGCGCTCCCCCCTGCCTCCCGCTTGCTAAGTTGAAGACCTGATCGGTACCTCCCAACCAACACTAGGGGTACTCTTCTTCCCCCTTAGCCTCCCGAGCCACAAAGGGGCCATGCACAAAAAACCAGAGAGAAATCTAGCTCCCAAATCACCTCGCAAGTTCGAGCTACCACTTTATTTTTTGAGCTAGGTATCCTAGTTTCCACAAGAAAAATCAGTCAAATAAATTATGGCAACATAACTTTACACATACCAGTCATGATCCTCTTTTCCTCTTTCCCAATTGATTTATAGAAGCTTTCTTCAAGACACCATCCTTTTTCACATTTAATTCACTTTTTAATTAATAAATTTTAGGATCCCCCCCCTCCTACCCACATACACTTGTCACCCTCTCAATAGTTGTATATTCCTCTCTATTCTTACACATTCTTTTCATATTTATTTCCATTCTTATCTTAATTTCCAATTTAGTATTTCTTGCACATAATCATATAATTAAATCTTTAGATAAAATGTTTCTCTTTTAATTCTTAACTTGATTTTTTTTTTCTTCATCCCCCATCATTCATTAAATTTATGATTTAATTTTTTTAGTCTTCTTAACCACTTAAACATAGGCTCAAATTTTTAAACTAGGCTTAAATTTTTTAAGGGGATTTCATAATTATTAAAAATTAGTCATTTAATATTTATTTTAAGTCCGACAATGTCAAAAAAAATCTGTTTTTCTAGGCACCTAGGTTCATTGACTCACCTTTATTAAAATTGCAAGGTTCCCTTCAAGACGCACTCCATGATACAATGGTTCCACTCATGTTTATTTATGTTTTATTTATGCGACGTGCCCTTCAAGAAACACTATCTTCTCCAAGGGTGCCACTTGCCTTTGACTGATTTTGGTAGTTGTCCAACCCTTAGAGTCAATACTACATTAGGAGACCTTGTGATAGAATAACGACCTCTAAGGAATAAGGACCATGCCTTATTGTGTGCCCCTTATAATCTTCATGAGAAACTCTCTCAGTATGCCCTGATGACATGGTGGATGTCTCAAACTAGGTAATCTTTATCCTACAATTCGAGCCATGACGAGAGTTCTAGTAGGCTATGGCAGGGATGTTTCCACACCTCTCCCTTAATATCTGGTTGTTGTGCATGGCCCCCTTACTCCTTATGTGAGTCTTATTAGAAAACAATCGTCAGCCTGCATCCATCAATGAAACACTATCAACGATCCATAAAAAACATCATACTATACACGATCATATGTCACATATGCATAAACAAAAATACCCAAACCATATACAGTCCACTCCCTTATGCGATCCAGAGTCCAAGGAGGTACATTGATTCCATCAACATTCTCAATATTTCAAGTGTCCTGGACACTCAAGAGAAACCCACCAATACCACCTGTATATACATAGATATCAAATAACATAACATCATAATCCAACAACATCATAATCTAAATCCATAAGTGAAACAGACAACCATATACAAAACTGTATCAATTCCATGAAAGTGTCCTCAAAGAATAAGTCAAATCATGTGTGCGGAAGAGAAAGATGTTACATACAACCTCTCTTGTTTTAAACTTCGTCCCAAAGTTTCACAGTATATATACATATATGCAGTAAATAAAGTATCTAACAATATCTAAATGTCTAACTATAAAAAAAAAATGGAAACTACTGGCGCATATCATATGCTTCCTCCTAGGTAGCTGAGTGTGGACTAAAATTTTCCCACTAGACCTTGACTTCATCGACTAATCGACACCTTAGATGTCAAATGCGATGGTCCAGGATGTGGATTGGATCATCCATGAACGCACCCTCATACAACACCTGCAAAGAACTCATGTCAATCACATGTGTAGGATCACTAACATAATGTCCCAAAATGGATACATGAAAAAAATCGTGCATACACCTCAAAGAATCAGGTAAGGCTAGTTGATAGGCCATGGGCCCTTTCTTTCCCACAATTTCGAATCATCCCAGAAAACTAGGAATTTTTTTATCACCCTTCCCAAACTTGATCGAAATCTTGTGTAGTTTCACTGAGAAGAAGACTCGATCACGAAATTCATAACTACGGTGAATGCCATGCACATCGGCATAACTCCTCTGTCGATCCTCCACTTCTTTGATCCTTTGTCTTATCATTTTCATTTTTTATTTGATTTCTTCAATAAATTCTGATCCTACCAAGACTCTATCCTCAAGTTGATCCTAGCTCAAAGGCGTCTGACACAATCTCCCATAAAGGAACTCAAATGGAGCCATCTTAATGGTTCTTTGATAGTTGTTGTTGTATGAAAACTCTACCAGTGGCAATAACTCCTCCCAACACTTTTGTTGGTCCATCGTGTACATACAAAGCATATGTCTGAAGATTTGGTTTGTTCTTTCTATATTTCCATTTGTCTCCAGGTGATATACGATACTAAAGTTAAGTTAGGTTCCCAAGAACCCTTGGAAACTAGTCCAAAATCATCCTGTAAACATCAATCCTCGATTGGATATGATCATCTTAGGAATTCCATGCAATCTCACAATGTTGATGATAAACAATATAGCTATGTCTAGTGTCTGATACATCATACGCACAAGGATAAAATGTGCTCTCTTCGACAGAGTGTCAACTACCATGAAAATCGAGTCGTGCCTCCTTACCATCATCGAGAATCCCACAATAAATTCCATTGAAATGACCTCCCATTTCGATTCAGAAATAGTGTGAGGATGTAGTAATCCTTCCAGATGTCTATGTTCATCCTTCACTCGCTGACATTCTAGACATATTGCCACGTAGTTGACGATGTTTACCTTCATTCATTTCCAGAAGAATAAGGGTTTAAGGTCTGCCCTCATCTTCATGACTACTATATGAGCCATGTACACTGCTCTACGAGCTTCACTTAATATCAAACTTCTCAACTCGTCGTTAGGTGATACGCAAATATGGTTATTATATCTCATTAATCCATCATTTTCCATTGTAAATCCTTCAAATTTTGGTACCAACATGGTGTCTCATTTGATATTTTCCTTAACCTCTTTATACCACTCATCATCGCACTGTATAGTTAGGATATTTTCACTAAGATTCGTTTGAAGAGGTATCACCAAAAATATGTGTGGTCTCTAACTCAATGCATATGCCACTATGTTCACTATTCCTTTTATGTAGGTAATCTCAAAATAGTACTCGCTAAGAAGTTCCAACCAATGCCTTTTCTGCACGTTCAAGTCACTTTGCGAAAAACTATGTTGCAAACCATAATGGTCTATTTTGAGTTTGAATTTTTGTCCAATTAGGTAGTGTCTCCATACTCTCAAGTCCTACAAAATGGAGGCATAAACAATGGAAAATAAGTCCAAAATTTGAGTCACGTAGTTCTCCTCATGCTTTCTTAACTTCCAGGAGATGTAAGAAATCACTCGACCTTCTTGCATCAAGACTCCCCCTAAGACTTCCTTGGATGCGTCTTTTCATACCAAGAATTCCTTGTCCATGTCAAGGAATTTTAGTATTCGTTTTTTCATCAAAATATCCTGGAGCCTTTGAAATGCTTCCATGAATTTCTCGGTCCATACAAACTTTTTATTTTTCTTCTACAATTTCGTAATCAGATTTTCTATCTTTAAAAAACCTTCGACGAACCGTCTATAATATCCTGCTAAACCCGTGAATATGCGTACTTCAAGTACATTTGTTGGCACAAGACATTCCATAATAGCCTCTAACTTCACTCGATCCACAATGATACTTTTTTCGGAGATAACATGCCCTAAATAATGAATCCTCGATTGATAAAAAGAGCATTTCGACAGTTTAATGTATAACTTGTTCTCTCGTAAGAAATGTAGTACTAAGAAAAAAGTTTCATCACGTTCATCCATCATTTGAAAATATATCAAAATGTCATCAATGAATAATTGAACAAAATTTTCCAAGTATTCACGGAACACCCCATTCATCAAGATCATTAATACCCCTAGGGAATTTGTCAGTCTAAACGGTAAAATGGAAAAATCGTAATGTCCAAACCTCATATTGAATGTGGCCTTAGGAATGTATTCCTCCTTGATCCATAACTAGTGATATCCTAAGCTCAAGTCAATCTTTGAAAACATCATCGCACCCTTCATTTTATCAAACAAATCATCTATTCTTGGAAACAAATATTGTTTCTTGATCATTTCCTTGTTTAATTGAGGGCAATCAATGCAAAGTCTGCACGACCCATACTTCTTCCGTATGAAAATAATAAGCGTACCCCAAGGTGACACACTTGGACGTATCAGTCTTAGGTCAGACAACTCCTTTAGTTGCATTTTCAACTTTTGTAACTTAAGGGTTGACATTCGATAAGGTGTTCTTTCTATCGATTTCGTTCCAGGTTTTACGTCGATGGTAAATTCCAATTCTCTTTCAAGTGGAAAACCTGGTAACTCTTCTGGGAATACATCCTCAAAATCTCATACGACTGGAAGGTTTTCTAGTCCTTCAGCCATGCCCTTGTTGCTCAATGCTAATATTTCATATAGCTTGCATCCTTTGTGCATACTCTTCCCTAGCAGTAGGAAAGAGATGAAACTTAGGGAAAATCCCTGGTTTCCTCCTACAATCACTTGTCTTTGTCCCTCACCATCGATCAAACTTAACCATTTTGTCTTACAGTTGAGTATCACATCATGTGATTCCAACCAGTCCATATTGATCATGACATCATAAGATCCTAAGATCATTATGTACAAGTTGGCTCTTGTGAAAAAATATGCCAGGCTAAGGCTATAGTATATAACCTTTCCTCCAACCTTTTGATTGGCTCCCGAAGCCATTTCCACGTAGATAAAATCGTCTTATTTGAGTACCTTTACCTTAATTCTATTTAGAACTGCATCACAAATAAATCTCTCTATAGCACTTGGATCTATCAATATACTAAATCTTTGGTCATCGATGATACCTGACATCACGAGAAAAGTAGACTGGTGCTCGGCCTGACAATTATTCACTGCTACATGAATCTGATGGACCTTGCTCAAATATCCTACTTTAGTATGTCTGGCTGTACCGACTTCTCTAGCCCTCTCAACCGGATAGTCACATTGGTAATATGGATCCCAACAAGTCCAACATCCCATATTTGGTCCAGTACTCTTGGTTCCCAAAGTAGAAGTCGATGGCCCAATAGCCTGAAACCCTGGTCTTTTTTGATGAGCAAGCCTGAACTATTGCTACTACAGATGATGTTGTTGTTGGTGTTGTGGTTCTCTATAGGGAGTCTGTTGCTGAGGCATCGGTCATCGTGGTGCCATGAATGTGGATCCTCTCAAAGTGTGTCAATACCCTAATGGATGTCTAGCTAGTGTCTGATGTTGTTGCATACCAAATATCGCCTTTCCCATTGGTCTCACAGTAGTCCTACTATGTCCCCTATTGATCATCTCTTCCTCATCCACGTGGTCCTTCTGGACAACACCATGAAAAGTCTGAGGCATTAGTATCCTCAATTTCACACAAATGATGACGTTAAGGTTGAACATGAACTTGTTGACCTTAATAATCTTGGGTTTCAGATGTGAAGCATACCTTAGCAGCTCTATGAAATGGGCCTCGTACTCAGGCATGTATGACCACCTTGTCATAAGACGTTGAACTCGTTGAGATGGCACTCAATAAATTCATCAGGCAAATACCTCTCCCATAACCACTCTGTTAGCATTGGGAGTCACCCTCAGATTGCTAGAGGATAAGCCGAGTACCCCTTTGATTTAAATGATTAAAACAAGTAATACTTGGTGAATCAACAACAAAAGTGTAAAAGGGATGGAATCAGACTGCTTTCAAATATAGTCTGTTGGGCATGGAGTCATAACATTCTTCAAATCACAGGCAATCAGGCTGTCTACCAGAAAAAATTATTATGCAAAGATGGATAGTAGAATAGAATGTAAAAAGAGAGAATAATATCCACATAACAGAGATCCTTTCTGTAATATAGATTAAAGAGTGCTTTGACAATAATCTATGATTAACAAGAAATTACCACAAATCCTTTGCAACTCATGAATCCATTAACGAAATGAATCTTTTGATCTTCAAAATATGTAAGTATTACTCAAGCTAGATGATAGGAAAGAATGTAAATAAGAGAAAAACAGTCTTTTATCACAACTTTGATGAATATCTAATGGAAGAAATGACTACAACACATTCACCCAGGCTTGCAAATGAGCAACTCAACTGCTCCTCTAGCTCTCTCCTCTCTTGGATCATGAATCCAACCCTTCTTCAAGAACTCCCTCCTTAATTAAATAGAAAATACCATAAAAATATCCCGAGGAGTTTGAATCCCATCCCTTTCATTGGATTACATGCCTTGGAGATAGGTGACAACAATTAAAGAGACAAAAATCAAACAAACTGGCAATTTTTTAGAAAATTCTTGGAAGTCGTTAATAAATGTTTTCCAACTCACTGCATGAGGTCTTTAATGGAGCTAAAACTTAGGTGAAAGTGTCCCTTAGAATCTAAATGATCTCTGAGAAGTATTTCAAACCTTCCTTGACATGTGGCATCCTCCCAACAAGTCGAATATCCAATCAACTATGCAAAATAGAGAGTTTGCAAACATTTCATAGCACATTGGTGTTTTAATTGTTTCTCTCAAATTCCAAATTGGGTCGGACTGATTTTTCGTCATCTAGTCAACAACATAATTTATTCTTCCACAAATAATTTCAGAGGAACCCACATGGGAATTCAAAAGTTATGAGCCAAAACGTCCTTTGTTGTGTGCTAATTTCTTAAAAACAATAAAAAATACCATTTCGCAGCACCGACACTGCGAAATATCTTGTAGAAGCTCGTTTCACTTTTTCCAATGTTTTATCATTTTAAAACTCTATCAGGTGTCCCAAGAGTGTTTTAAACCTCATTATATTGATATATGACTTAGAGGAAATCACCACAACTAATACTCATGGCTTCCAACTCATAGCCATCACCCAAAAAATGTTGTAAAATGCATAAAAATAGGTTAACAACATTAACAACATTTGCAAGTTTAAGCCTTCTTCAAAAAATGATCAACCACACATTGTAAATTGGATAGGGGTAGGAATTCACTTGTTTAAGGATGAATTTATAAGGATGCAAAAGGTGAAAGTTTCAGCGGTCCTAGGGTAGAGGGTTCACAACCCAATTCACAACACCAACAAATATATTAGTAAAAGGACCTCCTTTCAACCTTCAAATAGCATGATAACCCTTATTAAGTATCCATTAGACTTGATATTGATGCAGATAATTATAAATTTTAACGCACGTGTCTGTAAACTATTCAACCTCCAACACTCTCCTTTAGCTAGTTTGCATCATTTGGCTTAAACACAATTTGCACACTTGGAGGAAGCTGTTAGAAACTTTATGACATAATCCCTGAATTTGTTTTTTAAAATACAAGCTCTGAAAACAATAAGATATTATGTGTCATGATTCCTTAATCCTACAATTCTATGTGTTAACACATGGCTCCATAAGGGATGGATACCTCCCTGTGAGGATCGAAGAACATGCAGTTGTAGTGTCTTATCTATTGGGATGGTGGATTCTGATTCAAATACTAAGATAAAACTGAAAAATGAAATTCTTGAACATGAGATTATTTATATACATGACCCTACTCTAACTGACTTTTACAATTTTCTTAGGTGAAAACAAACCTCCACCATAGCCACTCAAATAGTTTGGTAACATAATTATTCTCTTCACTTCAAATGATCCATAAGAAGAAAGACAAGTGTGAAAATAAAATAAATACATTCATATGATCACCAATATTACCTCCAAATGTTGTCAGAATGATAAAATTTGCAGGCTCCAAAGCATTTGAAAAGTGCAACTCCATATATTCATCGACATGGTCATGAAACTGATGGAAAGGCATACTTTGTTGATACTGAGAGGGGAGTGAATCAGTATCAAGTACAATTTTAAAAACTTTTTCATCTTATACTTAAACCATTCAATTATATCCAGTGAGCAATGAACGATAGTATAAGAGTTACACCAATACACCACAATACACCATGCATAATATATGAGAAATAATCAATAGTTTTTGTTCAAGGGAAGTAATGACTTCCAAAGGTAGCTACATCTTCCAAATGTAGAGGGAGGGATAAACCTCCAAGAGGAAGATACAATCCTCCAATATC
>SNQJ01S0043496.1:36144-72234 GCA_010110895.2 Picea sitchensis | reverse complement strand
ACAATACTCCAATATCAAGAGAGAGTTGAACTCTCCATCCTTTCCCCTTCCTTCCACCCAAGAATATATGAGAGATAATAAAACTTTACATTAAATCATCACCATCAACCAATCATCACATAGAACCTGATAATGCTTCCTGAGGCTTCGTCAATTTCTGTAATTCTTCAATTATTGGAGTACTATGATCCTATAGATAATATTACTCAATGTATTCTATGAAAAATCCTACAATTTTCACTCCTTGAATCCTCCCCAAAAAGAGGTTATAGAAAGAATGGTAGACTTTATTCAATTCTAGTCTATTCAGAAGACCCAAAATGTACATCATGCATCACGCTCAATATTTAACATCTGATTCTGAAACTCACACAAAGAAACTACAGTCTGTACTCTTTCCAATGGAACTGGTCCCACTTCATTTGGATTATGTATGAATAAGCTATGATTGTTTTACCCGAAACACATGTTTATTGACTAGCTTCAGGACTGGTCACAAACCCTATCTTCCACAGAGTGTATCTCCATAATTATAGCAAATCAAGAGCTGAAATTTTTACCAGAGGTACCTTAATATGGCTTATCAATACCATAACGATTTCTCCATCTAAGCCATTCTAGAAAACAAGTTATAGAAAAAATGGTAAGATGACCTGAAAATAACATACCTTAGAACACATCACCAAAAGACTTCATCGTCCCTTGAAATCTGGCCTTCTTTTACTTCTTATTTCCTTTGAAATTCGAATTCCATAAAAATGAATGTATAATGATGTTTATTTATACCATTTATGTCACTTCATTTTAACATTAGGGCCGACATGACACTTTCTTCTTTTGTAATTCTTTTATTTAATTATCATCAGGGCCTACATGTACTTCCTTCTTCAATTCACTTTGTCATCTTCAAAAATTCATTTCTCTCCAACCATGAGGATCCATGTGACGTGCCACATACCACTGGAAACAAAATGATGTATACTATCCATTCACGGGTGTTGTATATGCATGTTAATTTTCCTTCATGTCCAAATACCTTTATCAATCTTGTGGTCCAAAACCCATGACTAGGGTTGACATCAATGACAACAACCAATCTTCCAACATACTTAACTGATAAATGGATACATTCTGTGCTTCAAAGTTTCCCACGGGTTGTTTGATGTCCTATGCAAGAACATGTGATTTAATGACAGACAAAGGCATTTGTTGTTGAATCATTTCTCCTCATCTTTAGAATCACCTGTGGGTTGACTACTAATCATTTCTACATGTACTGTAAGAACAGTCTATTTATCATACACATGGTTTTTATCAAAATAGGGATGCTCATTTGTGGGTGATGGATAATAGATCAACTGCATATGTAATTCCCTTTCAACACCTCCATATCATTCCCAAGTATCAGACTCATAATCATCATATAAATGAATAATGCTAAGAGTTTCCAAAGAAAACATAGAACAATTATGTTCATTACCATCACTAGTATATTCATGAAGAATGGGTTTTCCATAAAAGACCTTTGACTCTTGAAATTCAAAATGTTTTGTTTCAAGATGCTCTCTATCAACAAAGTGTTCATCATCAAAGTGTTTTTCAACAACATGTTGCTCTTGTTCAATATTTGAGACAGTGACTTCATCAGAAGCAAGTTTGTCAAATATATATGCTTCAAGGAAAAAATCATCCACTGTCTCTTCCTCATAAGAACAACAAATAAAAATTGCCTTCAAGTCATGAGAACTAGGAAAAGAAAGAGATGGGTCTTCTTCAACCTCAAATTCAGGAGAAAAACTTCATGCATCTTGAATACTTTTCTCATATTCCTCACAACATTCATGAAAATGAAACTCAGAGGAGTAATAAATTTTATAGTGCAAATTGAAAGTATCATGGAATTCTCTCAAGGTGGATATGCTTGCAGCAGGAAAAGAAAAGTACCAATTTGTAGCATCATCCTTCAGGGAGAACATAAACATTTTCATTAAGATATCCTCCTTATTCAAGTTCAATTGCTCCATTCATTGATGAAAATTAATGAGATGTTGAGCATTATCATCATCAATTTCTTCTCTAAAGGTAGGAATTAAATCTCCCCATTTTGATAGACGAGGCACTAGATTTGGAAAACCAGAGATGGTTGAAAATATTAGAGAAGAAAATATCCTTGCCAACATAGCCTCCATGGCATTTGACATCTTTGTTCTTCATGGAGTGGAATCCCTAGGTGAAATATCCAGTCTTTTCTATCTCCAGTCCTTGTTCACCATCAATAACTGGCTAGAATCTGTGTCATACAACCCAAGGAAGATCTTCAACTTCGTCCCCGGAAATGGCGCCAAAAATGTTAGCATTGAGAGTCACCTTCATATTTTTAGAGGATAATCATAGTTCCCATTTGATTTAAATTATTAAAACAAGTAATACTTGGTGGATCAACTAGAAAATGGTAAAGGGAGGGCATAAGAATGCTTGCAAATATATTCTATTGGGCATGGAGTCATAACATTCTGTAGATCACAAAAAATCAGGCTTCCTACCAGAAAAAAGGCTTATGCAAAGATGGATAGAAGAATAGAAGGTAAACAAAGAGAATAATATCCACACAACAGATATGCTTTCTATAATATAGATTAAAGAGTTCTTGAACAATAATCCATGATTAACAAGAAATTACCACAAATCCTTTGTAGCTCATGAATCCATTAACCAAAGGCATCTTTCGATCTTCAAAATATGTAAGTATTACTCAATAATAATGATAAGAAAGAATGTAAACAAGAGAAAAATAGTTTGGTATCACAACTTTCATGAATCTCTAATCACAGAAATTCCTACAACATGTTCCCTCAGGCTTGCAAATGAGAAACTCAACTGCTCTTCTAGCTCTCTCCTCTCTTGGATCATGAATCCAACCCTTCTCCAAGATATCCCTCCTTCATTAAATAAAAAATACCATCAAAATATACTTAGGAGGTTGAATCCCATCTATTTCATTGGATTCTAGGCCTTGGAGATAGGTGGCAACAGTCAAAGAGACAAAAATCCAACAAACTGTTAATTTTCAGGAAATTGTTGGAAGTCATTAATAAATTGTTTCCAACTCACTGCATCAGGTCTTTAATGGAGATAAAACTTAGGTGTAGGTGTCCCTAAGCATATAAAATATCTCCGAGAAGTCGTTATAACCCTCCTTGACAGGTGGAAACCTTCCAACAAGGTGACTATCCAATCAACTATGCAAAACAAAGAGTTTGCAACACATTTCGCATCGCACTGGTGTTTTAATTATTTATCTCAAATTCCAAACTGGTTCAGGCTGATTTATTGTTAGAAAGTCAACAACATCATGTTCTTCTTCCAAAAAACATTTTATAGGAACCCATATGAGAATTCAAAAGTTATGAGAAAAAACATCCTCTTCTCTGTGCTAATTTCTTAAAAACAGTAAAAACTACCATTTGACAGAGTCATCGCTGTGAAATTTCCTGTAGCAGCAAGTTTCACTTTTTCCAATTTTTTATCATTTCAAAACTCTATAAAGTGTCCCAAGAGTGATGAAAATTTAATTATACTGATATATGACTTAGTGGAAATCACCACAACTGATACTCATGGGTTACAACTCATAGGCATCACCCAACAAATGTTGTAAAATGCGTAAAAATAGGTTAACAACATTAACAACATTTGCAAATTTAATCCTGCTTCAACAAATGATCAACCACACATAGTAAATTGGATAGGGGTAAGAATTCACTCATTTAAGGTTGAATTTGAAAGGATGCAAAAGGTGAAATTTTCATCAGTCCTAGAGCAGAGGGTTCACAACACAATTCACAGCGCCAACAAATATATCAGTAAAAGGAACTCCTTTCAATCTTCAAATAGCATGATAATGCTTATGAAGTATCCAATAGACTTGAGTTTGATGCAGATAATTCAGGATTTTAACACACGTGCTTACAAACTATTCAACCTCCAACACTCGCCTTCAACCAGTTCGCAATGCCAGTTCGTAGATCGTGGCATAAACATAGTTTTCCCACTTGGAGGAAGTTGTTATAAACTTTATGCCATAATCCCTAAGAATTTGTTTAAAATACAAGCTTTTAAAACAATAATATATTTTCTGCCATGAATACTTAACCTACAATTCTATGTGCTAATACACTCCTTGAAGAGTTCCCCTGACACATCTTTGACGACCATATTCAGTTGTGGCAGGAGTGTTTTCAACCGTAGAAGAGCACTCCCCTTCAACTGAAATACCTCCATATAGACCTTCATGTTGGAGGTTTTGTCGCGAAGTGCAAAGCACATCGCCATGTTCTCCAACCATACCTCGGCTAGTGCGCCCTCTCTGGTACCCAAGAACTCAAGAAACTTGAACTTCTTGAGTTCTCAATGAATGCTACCTATATCAGCTAGGGCGTGTTGTGGACCCTCCAGGGGTACATGCATCATGGCCTCATCTCTATCTAGATAGATAATCAATGCCTCTAACATCCTCTCAAATGACCTCATTAACCCAACCACATCCGTCACCACAATATGTTCTTGTCCAACAAATTGTTCTTCTCCTTGGGGGTTAGACCCCTCTATTGTGGATGCTACTAGAGGCATCGTGCCTCATCGTACCTCCTCCCCAACAACCATGGTGTCTTCCTCCATGACGTCCTCTAACCATTATTACCTATTTTAGTCACCATTAATTTTTTTTATGTGAAATCAAGACTTTAGAATCTAGCGAGACGTTAAACTGATTTGGAATCCCGATAAACTAGGGAAGGAGATAAATATGGCAGCAAGAGGCTAAATATGCCAGTAGCACCAAGATGACAGGGCCAAACACGTCGCATATTGTGAACTCTCAAGATCGATGGTTGAGGATGCTTTCGGGGGGAGAAGTTGTGCGGGGAGGTTAATTTTGGTGAGCAGGCACGAAATTTAAACCATGGTTTTTTTTCGGGGGTGCGTGGCACCACCAGGTGAATTTCAGGGTGGAAATTGGTTTTCCCCAAACCACTTTCTCATGCCCTCAAAAAGAAGAAAAGTATAAAAGGGTGGTTGGTCATTTATTTTATTTAATTTTGAATGTTGGATCGTTAAAACCTTGGCACGACAACCATTTTTCAAATGCATCTCAATAGTACACCAGATGCATGCCATTTCCACTGGTTTCTAGGTATTTTTCATCATGACCATGGATCCTATCATAACCTCAGTTTCAAAACAATATCCTGTGGCGAAGGAAGAAGCCCTAATTGATCAAGATTTAGACGTTTTTGATACCGAGAACAACATTTTTCCCCTTTTTCCCAAAATCAACCTGTATGATAAAGCAAGAAGGTGTATATCATTCCTTAAATAAGTCTAGGCCATGATAGTCCCTTATGCCGTCGAAATCACTTTCCTTTTTCCTGAATTTATAGGTTGGTGCATCGAACAATATTCCCATGAAGAAGGAGTCGTTGTGAATAAACGCGATTCCGAGGTCATGTGTAGGGTAGAGAGTCTATCAATTTGAGAGTCCCTCGACATACCAGAGTCATTTTATGTAATATCCAAACCTTTGAACGAAGAGAAGCTAATTAGAGTATACAAAGAATGTCCATCAGAGGTATAAAACTTGTTTTTACAGAAAATTGCCAAACCCAAACATTTTTAGAGAGTCTGTCTTTTCCAATGAATGCGAATATAATGGTTATTGAAGTCCAATGGGTCTTGTCCCTATTGAGTCAAGTGTTTGTTCTAGACAATGAAAAATATGTAGTCAAAGTCATGCTAGGTTTTCTTTTGACCTTTTTTAAGTCAGAGTCTCATTTGTCAGTCCATATCAGTTTTGATCAATTCATAGCTGATAATATCCATAAACAACTAGTGAATTCTTTCTCTCTAAGACATTTCAGATACTACACCTATTGTTTGAAGATTTTCCTGGAAACAAGTAAGAGAGAATTTCTTGAAGAAACATTTGTATCAACCGAATGTAAAAGGATTACATTGCTTATCTGCATAAACAAAGTCATGTCCAGAGTTTACAATTTGATTTTAAATACCATCCTACCTAGAGTTTTTGATGACATGAGGAGATATCTACATCCAAATCCAGAGAAAAAAGTGGGGGATTGGGTACTATTCATGCACTCAACACTAATCTGGGTTTATGGTTGTCATTATTCCCCTTATCTATTGCCTATTTTTCTGACCCCTAGAATCTTTTCCCTTGAATTCATTAGGCAAAGAATTGTATTTGAGACTGAACATTTCCAGAAGTTCCGCAAAAACTCCAACCAAAATTTCCCTTTTATCATTGGCCCCTTCATTGTAAAAGCTAGATCATGCTTGCCTCAAGTTTAGGAAAATCTCAAGGAGTTTGGTTTTTCACAACTACATGGAAGAATATATGATCCACACCAAATCATATCCAAGAGAATATTGATGAGAAAACATGCCCCTTATGATCATGAATAGGTTGAAGGTTTTGATAAGTTGAAAAATAAAGAATTTTGTGTTGATATGGAAGCAATCTTGCAACCAACTCAAACACAACAAGTGGAGACAACCCTGCAAAAAAGCCAAGTACAACAAGGCTCTCAAAAATTGATAGTCAAAGTTCCTAAGATAAGTGTATACAAGAAGAGAAGTAGTTCAGAGGCCCTGGGCATCAGTGACCAGCAAATTAACCCAAAGAAGATGAAGATTACATAGTCTCCAAAGATAGTGGATTCAAAAGAGGAAGATCCCAAAGAACAAGTAAACCTAAATATGGTGGAAAGTGGTACTAGCACTGTAGAGGTTGAAAAGGAAACAAAATTCCGAAGTGAAGGTGGCTCAAGAACCTTTAGCAGCAAGAAATATATCTTTGATAAAACATCTAAGGCAATTTATCAATATAAAGAAGATTTGGCAAAACAATATGCTGAGAAGGGAAACACAACTCTGGGTGAGATGAGGGATTTAGTCCCTGAAGTGGAAAATATTTATGAGCATAAATATTATATGTTCACAGTGAGGAATGTTGAAAAGAGGACCTTTAACATTGTAGTTGTAGACGATGAAAAATTCTCTGAGATAAAGATAATATATGACAACATGAGTGCTCCAGATAAGGTCAAATTCCATAAGCATACCAGTGATATGTTGTATTCTGATTACCTGATTTTAAGCTTGAAGAATTCAAAGTTCTAATCTTATGTAATGAAATTAGAAGGAATTATGAGGTAGGAGAAACCATCTAGAAGATCTTCAAAAACTCAGGTCAAGAGATTGGAATCTGAAGGCCCAGAAGGGTTGAAATCCTCATTGGATGAGAAGGACAAAATAAGTCAAATTGTTAAGAATAAATTGAAATTTTTTGATACAGAGCATCCATAAACAACAGAATTGGTTTCCCTAGAACAAGAAAAGGAAATGCTTCATAAAGAGGCATTTGAATACAAGGATATGGTGTTGCAGCTAGAACGTGAAAAGGTGAAATTTTCACAAGAGAAAACAAAATTACTAAACAGGTTTGTAGTTGTACCTCCTACTATAGAAGTTTGTTCAAACACTGAAGGAACAGTCCAGGATATGTCACAAGTTATCTTGAAATAATGGGAAATAAAAGGGATAACAGGAAGCATAGATAAATTGAAACAAGAGATGCAAGCAAAGGATGAAAGAATGGCTCAATTTCAAAAGGAGAATGAAGTCATGCAAGAAAGAATAGATAAATTGAAGATGAGGTTAGGAGGAAAAGTCTTGTTACAAGTGGACAAGCATATCATCTTGGAATCTATAGTTTCTAAAGATTCCAAGTTCATAGTATATTTGAATTTCATTACTAATAAAGACAACATAGCCATCACAACTAGAAGTAGGTGCATAGTTCTGAATGAAACTCTAGCAAATAAACCATCAGAATGGGCCCAAGACACCATAAATATACTCAACTCCATTCCAACTGTAGAAATTCAGACTATTGGGGTAAATACAAAACTATGTTGATCATCTTGGATAGGAAGGTTATTGCTAAACATAACCTGTTGAAAACATTCCAAACCAAGGCAACACAAATGGAGAAAAGTGTTCAAGAGTTCAAGGATTTGTTTGAATAATTGTTTATCAAAGGCCTTCCACCATTTTGGGATGGAAAAGGAAAGTTGTCAGATCAAGAAGAATACAATGCTCATTTGACTCAGTGAAAAATGGATCACTCCAAGTTTGAAACCTTGGAGGAAAATATGAAGGTTGCTCCATTAGTAGAGCATATGATTACAGACTTTGAAATTCAGATTCAGTTCAAAGTAGTCAAACTTTGACTACGAGTCATGTCATATGATTGTTGCATTGATATGAAGATTTTGATAAAGGAAATTATAGATTATGACATCCCTTTTGACTTGCAATGGAAGGAGATACTGTGGCTAGGTAGGAAAAAATGCAGTTTTCCAAGCTCTAATAGATGATGGCTAGATGTTACTAAAGATAACGGATCATGTGGAAGACCAGAGTAGAACAAGTGGCAAAGAATGAGACTCAAACGCTAAAGGATCCAGAATCTGAATCATGAAATTTTTTCTTGCTAATAATTGTAATCGTTTTAAAAATAAAAAATGTCCCTTGTAATTATTGTATTCGGTTTCAAAACCAAAATTGTCCCTTGTAATTATTGTAATCAAGTTCAAAACTGAAACATTTCATTTTTATCATTGTAATCGATTTCAAAACAAAGGAGCTCAACTTGTATAAATATTAGGAATTCCAAATATATTAGTGTTGGAAGAAGTGCAAGGGCATGATTTTATCTGTTTGGGACTTGAATGTAATTTTTTAAGATGAATAGAATATACATGAAGATGTCTTGAATTTTCCATGAAAAGATTTTAATGGCGGTGATCTGAGTTTTTTCTTCTCTCTTTGTATGTATTTCCTATATTTTTTATTTCATTTGAACTATCTTATGTTTAAATTGGATAGTTAAAGGTCCATAAAAATCTTGTGATGCTCTCGGCTAAGGAAATTTAAACTATGTTAAGTTCTTCCTAACTAAGTCAAAATTTATTTTATTTAATGCTCTTATGCAGTTATATTTTTATCCTTTCTTCTTTCACTCTGCAAATTACAATTTATAACTTAGATTTATCAGCTCATTTATCCTTTATCCTATGGAGAGCTCTATTGATCAGTCAATGATTCTATTCGTTTTCATAAGTTTGAATCCATAGCCCTAAGTGTCCCTCCCCTTCCTTGCCAACAAAATTATAAAAACCCTTAAAAACAACAAAACCTAGACAATGACTTGTTAAAGAAAACCCATCTATCAAAGACCAAGAGACAAGAGAGAGCCCTCTCTAAGCTGAGCAGGTTACTACCCTGCTCTAAAGTTGGTTTTTAGGTTACCTCTATCATTTTTTTAATTAGTCAATTTTTTTTACAGAGTGTTAACATTGTGGCATCGTTGCCGAGGACGAAAGTGAAATCTTCCCTAGGAAAAGAACGACTTAAAGATTTAGAGTTTATTCTTGAGGGTGACAGTGAATCAAACACCTTATTGGTTGAGACTAATTCTACCCTGGTGACTCTGTTATGAAGAGACTAGTAGGATAAAGTAGTTTGAGCATGAAATCATGGATCCTAAGAGAATTCATACGAGAAGAAATCCAGACCCATAAGTAATAATCCATGTGTCTGATCCTGAGAAAATTATGCAGAAAATAAAATAAAATCCAATAAGCCCAGTTTTGTGTCTAGACAGATATTTATCTTTTCCCAAAGATGGAGTCAAAAGCATTGAAGACCTTGATTTTGATTCGAAATTTGAGCAAACTCTATTAAGAACTAGATATGGATCTAGTTTGAGTGAAATTATATTTGATTAGAAGAGGTTCCAAGATTTAATTTCATCTTCCTTTGTTAGACCTATTGTGATTCCTATTCAGAACAATAAGCCACTTCAAGTTCTTACTGCAACCATGGAAACTAGGTTTTCCCCCCTTGTTCTACCAGCTAAGTTACATGATTTTCCCTGGGAATATAATTAAAGGATTAAGTTGTATGATGTTGAAGGAGATGTGTCAGCCCAAAAACACTTAGACTGGTTCAATGATTTCACGGACATATAAGAAGTAGATTATGAAGATGCAAAAATGAGGTTGTTTGCACAAATCCTTGCAGGAGAAGTTAGAAAATGGTTTAGAGCCCTTCGAGAAGCAAGTATCCTAATTTTTGAAGCCTTTGAAACAAGTTTTCTTGCAAAGTGGGGTGACAAGAAAAACCTCCTTCAGTTGTTAACCCAGTACAACAACATGAGGAGGTCACCTAATGAAACAGTACAAGAGTTTTCAACTAGATTTATGAAATTTTACAACTCAATTCCTACTGAAGTAAAACCTCTTCCTAGAGTTTCTCAACTTAGATCTGATAATTCCTTTGAAATTGATTTTTCTTTGTTGTTGAGGTAAAGGAGATCCACTTCACTAGATGATATGATGAGTGATGCAATAGAATTTGAATTAAATCTAGTGGCTTCAGGAAAGATCAAATATAATTCTGACAGGGACATGAACAAGATTCAAGATAAGAAACAACCTTCAAACTTAGAGTTGTCATAAGAGAGGTTCGATTCGATGATGAATAACATGGAGAAAATCATGGAAATGATGTCTTTAGATAATAATCCTAAAACCAAAGAGCAGGATGATGATCCACCCATAAATCAAAGGAGACCAACAGTTCCACAAATCAAATTTGTAAGAGATCAGAAGAACCAAGGTGATCAGTAAATAAGACCTCCTTTTCAAAATAATTATGTAAATGAAAATTTTGATGAAACTTTTGAAGACAATGTACATTGGTGTGATGGTGATGAAACATATGTATTTTTAACTAAATAAGAACATGATCATTTCATGGATGAAAGTGAAATATTCATGCAGGAGAATGATGAAAGGCTATTAGTAGGAAAGGAATATTACCAAACAAGGCTGCAGAATGCCATCATGTAATTCCAAAAAAAATATAATATTCAAAACAAAAAGGTGCATGCAAATCCTCCAAAGTAAAATCCTACCAAAGAATCTCAAAATAGTACACCTTATTCAAGTCATCCTAAAAAGGACTCTATTGCAAAGGATGTTGTGGAGAAAGGAAAGCAAGAGGAAGAACCTCCAAAGGGAGTACCTGAAGTAATAAAGGAGACAGTCATCAAAGAGGTAGAAAAAACCTCATCTTCCTTTAGCTTTGGAAGTGAGAGGGCCAAAATTATTTTTTTTGTTCCTTTCAATGAGCTAATAAAGAATAGTGAATATAGAAATCAGATCATTAAGGTGATAAATATGGAATAAACTCTTGACAATTTAAATATACGATATGATCATCCTACCATCTTGTTTGGCCCACATGTAGAGGAAGGTAGTGATGCTGACGAGGTATCTACTTTTTATGTTTGTCTGAAGATTCATGATATGAATTTGCATAATGTTGTGTTGTATTCAAGAGCATCCCATAATCTAATTCCCAAAGTGGTCATGGACCAATTGGGTTTGGACATTACAAGGCCTTACAAGGATATTTTCTCTTTTGATTCAAGGAAGGTGAAGTGTTTGGGCCTAATAAAAAATCTAGTGGTATCCATGTCTCAAATTCCAGAAAAAAATATGGTCATGGATGTGGTAGTTGTTGATATTCTTCCTAAATTTGGCATGTTGTTATCTCGGTCATGGGCTTCAAAGTTGAAAGGGACTTTGCAAATGGATATGCCATATGCCACTATCCTTGGTTTTGGCCAAGATAGAAGGTTGTACAAGGAAGTTTTTCTCAAGTACATGGTCAGTAACAAAGACCATCCAAACAACCATCCCATTTAATTTGTGGAGTCTGAGATTGGTTCTTCCATTTTTTTTTAATGATTTCAGTTTTCAAGAGAAGGTTCCAGAGACTAATATGACTTCCAAAGACAAATTTGATCAACAAACTGAGGAAAGTTCAGAGAAGAAAAAAAGTGCAGAAAATGAGATGTGGAACATGATCTTTGATGGAGCTGTCAGTAAATAAGGAGCATGAGTTGGTGTGTCGATTAACCCCCTAGATTGGCCACAAAACTTTGTTCTTATAATCTTGTTTTTGTTTACACAAATAACATGGCTGAATATGAGGCATTAGTGTTGGGATTGAAGTCTTTGAAATAAATCAGTGATAGAAGGATAGTTGTACATTGAGTTTTTGAGTTGATTATAAATCAAGTAAAGGGTATATATCAAGCAAAGCATCCTATATTACGAGTATATATGAACATAGTTCTTGACCTTCTTGAATAATTTTCAGAATATAGTCTCTCAGTGAGTCCAAGGGGGAAGAATCAGATTGTTGATGCTCTAGCTACTTCAGCCTCAGTTTTCAAAATTCCATTTTTTCCTAACAGAGGATATGAGATTGAGGTCAAACATAGGCCAACAGTTCTTGATAATATTAAGTACTGGTAGATTTTTGAAGATGAAAAACAAATAGAAAGTTTCCTTAAGATGGATGGTGAATTTACAAATTTGAACATTGATGAGGAATATTGTTGTGAAGAAGAAGATGTAGTTGTGTTCGCAAATGATGGCTATTTCAAGAATCATATTACTGGTAAGGATATAATGAAGTTAAAAAATAACATCATTCCAAAAGTCCTCGTCCCATTAGAAAAACTCTTTGACAACAATGATGTTGCCAAGAGTCCTAAAATTATTGTAAATGATGGATATGTTGAAGAATACAACATTGGGACTCAGGAAGATCCCAATATCATCAATCTATGCAGGAAACTTATCCCAGAGGTCAAGCAAATGTATTTCAATTTAATGAAATAATTTCTTGATGTGTTTGCATGGAGTTATGAAGCACTACAGGTTTATGATACTAAGGTGATTCAACATGTGATTCCAATCAAGGAGGATCATAAACCTTTCAACAATAAATTAAGAAGAATTAACCCTTTGTTGCTTCCCTTGATTGAAAAGAAGACAAAAAGTTTGTTTGAAGCCAAGATAATAGTGTCTCTAAGATTTTCTAAGTGGGTGGAAAATCTGGTACCTGTCAAAAAGAAAAGTGGAGAGATCAGATTATGTGTAGACTTTAGAAATATGAACAAGGTATATCTCAAGGGAAATTAACCACTACCTAATATCGATCAAATTTTGTAGAAGGTGGTTGGTTCTGAAAAGAATATCAATGCTGGATGGTTTCTCTGGGTACAATCAAATCATGTTGCACCCTGATGATGAAGAAAAGACTGCCTTTACAACAACATGGGGTGCCTTCATGTATGCAAAAATTCCTTTTGGGATCATGAATGTAGGATAAAATTTTAAAAGGGCTATGGATATAGCCTTTGTTGATGAGAAAGATAAATTTATTGTTATTTACTTAGATTATATCACTGTAGATTCAGTTTCTGATGAAGAACATTTTAACATTTAAGGAGGGCTTTTAAAAAATGTAGGAAGTTTGGAATTTCATTAAACCCAAAGAAGTCTAATTTTGGCATGGAAGAAGGAAAGTTGCTTGTTCAAATTATTTCAAAGGAGGGAATAAAGATACACCCCAACAGAGTTGAGGGGATCCTTAAAATTGGCACACCTAAAAGAAAGAAAGAAGTGCAATCTTTCTTAGGGAAAGTGAATTTTCTGAGGAGATTCATCCCTAACCTATATTAAATCATAAAGAATATTACTAACATGCTCAAAGAGGAAAGTGAGATAAAGTGGACTCTTGAAGCCCCATTGTTGGCCAATCCCAATTTTCCAAAGGACATTATATTGCTCTCTTTTTCCTTAGAACACACCATTGCTGGTGTTTTATTACAAAAGGATGAACATAATTTTGAGAGGCCTATAACATACTACAAGAAGACATTGAGAGATTTCCCATTAAAGTATTATATCATGGAAAAACAAGATTATGCATTGGTCAAGTCCATAAAGGAGTTTAGAGTTTATATATTGCATTCTTATACTGTTTCTTTTGTGCCTAACAGTTTTGTGAAGGAAATTTTGACTCAGCTTGATGCTGAGGGTAAAAGGGGCAAGTGGATAGCTGTGTTTTTAGAGTATGACCTTGAGATTAAATCTAGAAAGTTGATCAAGGGGTAGGGACTTGCAAAGTTGATGGCACAGTCAAATTGTGAACTCTTGGGAATTAATTTCATTCCTGATTTATCAACAAATTCAGTAGAGGAAAAGACCCTTCTGGTATCTCAAAAATTCCATGAATCCCCATAGTATGTTGATATTATGTATGTGTTGAATAATTTACAGGCTCCTCCTGAATTAAGAAAAACCAAGGCGATTTTTTTGAAACTAAAAGAAAAAAAAAAATTCATTCTAAACCAAGCTCTGTATTGGAAGGATCCAGGTGGGATCTTGTTGAGTTGTTTGTTGGAGGAAGAGGTAGAAAAGACCATCTGATAATTTCATAAAGGTGATTGTGGAGGGAACAATTATTTGAAAACTACTATGAGCAAAATATTGAGGGAAAGTTTCTATTGGACTATCATTTTTTCTTATGTTTACAAAGAAATTTCAAGCTGTCATGAATCCCAATTTTTTTTTGGAAAGAGGAAACTGCAACCTTTTCCCTTGAAACATATCTCTGTTGAAGAACCTTTTAGAAAATGGGGCCTTGATTTCATAGGAGAAATTAATCCACAATCCTCAACTCAACACAAGTGAATATTGAAAACCACATATTACTTCACCAAGTGGATTGAAATAGTCCCTACAAGAGAAGCCATAGATATTGTTTTCATTTAGTTTTTGGAAAACAATATTTTTTCTAGATTTGGTTGTCCCATAAAAATCATTGTAGACAATGCAACAACATTCAAGTCCAAAAGGATGGAAATTTTTTGCAGTGATTACAATATAACTCTTGGCCATTCCACCACTTATTACCCTCAAGGTAATGGTTTGGCTGAGTCATCCAATAAAATTTTGACCAGAATTATCAAGAAACTGTTGCAAGATAACAAAAAACATTGGCACAAGAATATTATACATGCACTTTGGGATGACATGATCACTACTAAAAGGTTTATTGCTACTTCACCCTTCCAAATTGTGTATGGCACAGAGGCATTTTTTCCTATTTCATTAGGATTTCCAGTGATGATATTGGTACATGAACAAGATGATGAACCTGATGTCACTCAAAGGAGGACAAATGAACTAATCAATGTTCAACAAACAAGAGAGAAAGCCTTCAACAACTCTCAACTACACCAAGACAGGATTAAAAAATATTTTGACAGACATACTAAGGAGGATGATTTCAAAGTAGGGGATTTGGTGTTCAAATGGGATGCCAGGAATGAAGACATAGGAAAGAATGGAAAATTAGACCATATGTGGATGAAACCATTCAAAATTGTGGCATACCATGGAAATAATGCCTATATGCTACATGAACATAATGGAGATCTCATTGGTGGAGGACCTGTGAATGGAAGGTTTCTCAAGCATTACATCAGTTAAAGAAATTTTCACCTATTCCATTTCATTGTATATAGCCATTTTTGTTTTTCAGTTGAGGAAATTGAAATCAAATCAACAAAAATTGAAGCACGAAGCAAAGGCCCTAAGTTTATGCTGAGTATAATTTGAGTTATGTTAATAAAATTTTGTGAATAAGATGTTGATCGATTTAGTTGCATGAGTGAAATAAATACCAATTGGTGGGAACTTGGTACTTCATTATTTGTTACCTCGTTGGGAGGATAACATCCCTAGTTGGAGCCCATGTTATTCAACATTATTTCTTTTTTATATGAAATCAAGATTTCAGAATCTAGCGAGACGCTAAACTAGTTTGGAAGCCCGATAAAGTAGGGAAGGGGATAAATATTGTAGGAATAGGATAAATATGATAGGATCACTAAGCTGAAAGGAACCAATATGTTGCAGATCGTGAACTCTCAATATTAATGGTCGAGGATGATTTCGGGGGGAGAAGCTGCACGGGGGTTAATTTTGGAGAGCGAGCCTGAAATTTAAACCATGGTTTTCATTTAGGGGTACATGGAGCCACTAGGTGCATTTCAGGTTGAAACGTGGGTTGCCCCAAACCACTTTCTCATGCCCCCAGAATAAGAAAAAGTATAAAAGGGTGGTTGGTCATTTATTTTATTTTATTTTGAATGTTGGACCATTAAAACCTTGGTGCGACCACCATTTTTCAACTGCAGCTCAGTATTACACAAATTGCATTCCATCTCCACTCATTTCCAATCATTTTTCATCACAACCATAGATCCTATCATAACCTCGGTAACCAAACAAGATCCTGTGGCGAATGAAGAAGCCCTAATTGACCGAGATTCAGACATATTTGATACCGAAATCACCATTTATCCCATCTCTATGTCCAAAAGAAACCTGTCCAATAAAGTAGGAAGGTGTATATCATTCCTTGAAGCAATAAAGGCCACAATAGTCCCTTATGTTTTCGAAATTGCTTTCCCTTTTCCCGAATTTATAGATTTGTGCGTTAAACAATAATCCCATGAAGAAAGAGTCGTTGTGAATAAACGTGAGTCTGAGGTCATGTGTAGGGTAGAGATTCTGTCAATTCGAGAGTCCCTCAGAATACCAGAGTCCTTTTCTGTAATTTATGAACCTTTCAACGAAGAGAAGCGAATTAGGGTATATAGAGAATGTCCATCAGAGGTCTGAAACCTATTTTTACAGACAGTCAAACCCAAACATTTTTCAGAGATTTTGTTTTTGCCAATGAATATGAATATAATTTTTATTGAAGTCCAATGGGTTTTCTCCCTATTGAGTAAAGTTTTAGGTCTAGATAATGACGAATATGTATTCGAAGTGATGCTTGATTTTATTTTGACCTTTTGTAAGTCAGAGTCTTGTATTCTAGTCTGTATTAGTTTTTATCAATTGATAGCTAATAATATCCATAAACAAGTAGTGAATTTTTTCTCTCTAAGAAATTTCAGATACTACACCTATCTGTTGAAGATTTTCCTGGAAACAAACAAGAGAGAATTTCCTGAATCAACATTTGTATCGACTGAATTTCGAAGGATTACATTGTTTATATTCATAAACAAAGTCATGTCTACAGTTTACAATTTGATTTTCAATACTAGCCTACCTAGAGTTTTGGATTACATGAGGATTATCTACAACCAAATTGAGAGAACAAAGTGGGGGATTGGGTACTATTCATGCACTCAACAGTAATATGGGTTTATGGTTGTCATGAATCCCCTTATCTATTTCCTATTTTTCTGACTCCTAGAATATTTTCCCTTGAATTCATTAGGAAGAGAATTGTATCTGAGATTGAACATTTCTTGAATTTGCATAAAGCCTCCAACCTCATGTTCCCTTATATCATTGGTCCCTTCAATGTCAAATCCATATCATGCTTGCCTCAAGTTCAAGCAAATCTCAAGGATTTTGGTTTTTCATAGCTATAGGGAAGAAGATATGGTCCACACCAAATCATATCCAAGAGAATATTGATGAACAAACAGGCCCCTTATGAGCATTAAAAGGTTGAAGGTTTTTATAAGCTGGAAAATCTAGAAGTCTATGTTGATATGGAAGCAATATTGAAAGAAACTCAAACATAACAAGTGGAGACAACTCCGCAACAAAGCCAAGTACAACAAGCCTCTCCGAAATTGATAGGCAAAGTTCCTAAGATAAGTGTATACAACAAGAGAGAAGTTTAGATGCCTTGGGCATCATTGATGAACAAAATTCCCTAAAGAATATGAAGAGTACACAATCTCCACATATAGTGGATTTAGAAGAGGAAGAGCCCAGAGAACAAGTAGACCTAAATACGGTGGAAAGTGGTACTAGCAATGTAGAGGTTGAAATAGAAAGAAAACTCCAAATTGAAGGTGGTTCGAGAACCTTTATGAGAAAGAAATATATGTTTGATAAAACATCCGAGGTATTTTATCAATCGAAATAATATTTGGAAAAACAATATGTTGAGAAGGGAAACACAACTCTGGGTGGGATGAAGGATTTAGTCCCTAAAGTGGAAAATATTTCTAAGCATAAATCTTCTTTGCTCATAGTGAGGAATATTGAAAAGAGGACCTTTAACACTACAGATGCATATGAAGACAAAGTATCTGAGATAGAGATAAGATATGACAACATCAGTGCCCCAGAAAAGGTCAAATTCCATAACCATACTAGTGATATGGTATATTCTGATTACCAGAGTTTAAGATTGAAGAATTCAAATTTTTCATCTTATGTAATGAAATTAGAAGGACAATTGAGGCAGGAGAAAGCATATAGGAGATCTTGGCAGATTCGGGTCAAGAGATTCAAACCTGAAGGCCCCAAAGCATTGAAATCCTCATTGGATGAGAAGGACAAACTAATTCAAAGTCTGAAGAAGAAATTGAAAATGGCTGCTATAGAGCATCCAAAAACAATAGAATTGGTGTCCCTGGAACATGAAAAGGAAACAATTTGTCAAGAGGAATTGGAATAGAATGATAGGGTGTTGGAGCTAGAAAACAAAAAGGTGAAATGGTCACAAGAGCAGACATAATTACTAAACAAGTTTGTAGTTGTACCTCATACTACAAAAGCTGGGTCAAACACTGAAGGACTTGTCCAAGATATGTCACAATTTAGCTTGAAAGAAGGGGAAATCAAAGGGATAAAAGGAATCATATAGAAATTGAAACATGATATGTAGGCAAAGGATACAAGAATGGCTCAATTTCAAAAGGAGAATGAAGTCCTGCAAGAAAGAATAGATAAATTGAAGATGAGGATAAGAGGCAAAGGCCTATTACAAGGGGATTAGAATATCATATGGGACTCTATAGATGTTGAAGCTTCCAAGTTCATAGTATATTTTAATTTCATTACTGACAAAGAAAAAATAGCCATCACAACTAGAAGCAGGTGCATAGTTGTGAATGAAACTCTAGCAAAGAAACCATTAGAATGGGCCCAAAACGCCATAAATCTACTCAGCTCCATTATGATTGCAAATATTCAGACTATTGAGGTTAAATACAGAACTACATTGATCATGTGGGCCAGGAGGGTTATTTCTAAACATAACTTGTTGAAATCAGTCGAAACTAGGGAAACACATATGGGGCAAAATGTGCAAGAGTTCAAGGATTTGTTTGAAGATTTTTTTATCAAAGGAATTCTGCCATTTTGGGATGGAAAAGGAAAGTTATATGATCAGGAAGAATACAATTCTCGTTTGAATCAGTGTAGAATGGATCACTCAAAGTTCAAAAACCCGGAGGAAAATATGAAGGGAGCTATGTTAGTGGAGCATCTGATTACAGACTTTGAAATTTTGAATTAGTTCAAAGTAGTCAAACTTGGACTACAATTCATGTCATATGCTTTCTACATTGACCTGGATATTTTGATAAAGGAAATGATAGAGTATGATATCCCTTATGACTTGCAATTGAAGGAGATAGTGTGACTGGGTAGGACAAAATGCAGTTTTCCAAGGTCTAGTATATAATGACCAGAAGTCACCAAAGATAGTAGATCACGTGGAAGACCAGAGAAAAACAAGTGGAAAAGAATGGGACTAAGACGCTAGAGGAGCCAGAATATGGATCATGAAACATTTTCTTGCTAATCATTGTAATCGGTTTAAAAACCAAAACTATCCTTTATAATTATTGTAATCGGTTTCAAAACCAAAATTGTCCCTTGTAATTATTGTAATCGGTTTCAAAACCAAAATGTTTCATTTTGATCATTCTAATCGGTTTCAAACCGAAGGAGATCAACTTGTATAAATATTAGGATTTCCAAATGTATTAGTGTTGGTAGAAGTGCAAGGGCACGATTTTATCTATTTGGAACTTGAATGTAATTTTCCAAAGCTAAATAGAACACACATGTAGATGTCTTGAAGTTTTCATGAAAAGTTTCTAGTGGTGGTGGTCTGATTTTTGTCTTCTATCATTGTATGTATTTTCTGTATTTCTGATTTCATTTGCACTATCTTCTGTTTAAATTGGATAGTTTAAGGCCCATAATTCATCTTGTGATGCTCTCGGCTGAAGAAATTTAAACTATGTTAAGTTCTTCCTAACTGAGTCAGAATTCATTTTATTTAATGCTTTGATGTAGTTATATGTTTCTCCTTTATTCTTTCACTCTACAAATCACAATTTATAACTCATATTTATCTCCTCATTTAGCATTTATCCTCTGGAGAGTTCTACTTATTAGCCAATGCTTCTATTCAATTTCAAAAGTTTGACTCCATATCCCTAAGTGTCCCTCCCCTTCCTTTCCAACAAAATTATAAAAAACCTTCAAAACAACAAAACCTAGCAAGTGATTTGTTAAAGAAAACCCATCTATTAAAGATTAGTGACAAGAGAGAGCCCCCTCTAATCTAAGAAGGCTAGTACCCAACTCTAAAGTTGGTTTTTAGGTTGCCTCTTTCGTTTGTTCTATCATTCAAACAAATTTACAGAGTGCTAAAAACATGCATGGACACAATTCAATTTAATTAGTGATAAATTATTCATCAAGTGTTTATACAGTGGAAGGCGTAATGATCCCAATTCTCTGGGTTGAGCCTGCTCTGATACCATATGTAATATCCCTCTTTTATGCCTAAGAAAAGTCGAAGCACAAAAGGTAATTTTATTTTTTTTGCATTAAGAAATTAACATCAACACATGATCATGGAAGTGCCTATTCATAACATGATAATTAAATAAATACTCATTAATCATCAAGGAAATCACTAACGACACAATCAATGTGTCAACAAAGGATAGCGACACATAAACATAAATAACATAGCATATTAGCACATCATAAAAGCTTGAAGCAAATTAACACAACATTCAATCAAATAAAGATTATAAAACAACTACCCACCCGACGTACCCTACAAGGTTAGGACCTCCAAAACACATAAGCAATGCTCAATCCTAGATTCCAATTTATTTTAACCATTTAAGGTCTCATGGATGGCGAGTGTTATTAGGAACAAGGAGGTGTCTACTTCGCACTAAGACGATCAAGTCCAAACTAACTATGCTAAATCAACAACATCAACGATAATCAATTTCATCAATCCATCAATACTAATACTCAATTAAACATGACAAGTGAGTAAGCATTCACATAACACATCATAAAACACATTAAATCCAAGGCACAAGAGAAATTATCAGTTATATTCGAGGCACAATCCCAATCACAATATGCAATCATCCATCATAATAAATTTTCAATTTGTGCAAGAAGACTAATATCTAAACCATCATCCATGACATTAAATTCCATTCATACGAGAAGTCCAACATCTAAACATTATACATTACATTATATTTTCAGTGCGTGCAAGGAGTCTAATTCCTCAATTAATCATACATCACATTATTGAATTGCACGCGAGCATTCTATTCAATCAATCCATCATTTACACATCAACAATTCAAGGCGCATGCAATATTGACTTTATTGCACAAGGCACAAGAGAATATAATTAATAAATCAACCATACTTCAACAATATTTAAAGGCGTAATAGTAACAAAATTCTAACTCAATCATGCATCATCAATGTTCAATGGTGCAATAGTAATCTAGTTATTAATTCATCATACATTAACAAATTTAATGGCACAAGTAATAATTGTTAAATCCACATACATTACAGTATAATTTATTTTGTGCAAGATGTCTAATGTCTACAACAATCATTCCTTACATTATATTTATTGCACGCAATAGGTATTTTACCTAGATCAATCATTCATTACATTATCATTTATTGCGCAAAAGTCTAATATCTAACGCCTGCATTCATCACTAGTGTTATTCCATCCATTGATTCAAGATAAAGGAGTTAGGTTAATACATAAAGGGAGTAAAATATGTGCTTAATATATGAAGGTTTAAGGCTAAAACCGTAGAATGAAGTTCGTGTATTCTAATGACATTAGGAGTATTACTTCAAGTAAATGTGTACTAACATAAAACATTGAAAATATAAAATCGACTAATATATTTATAAGACAAGGTCAATATCTACTTACATAAATAGTGCATACTCTGATAATTAGGGGAAGGATAAGGTTAGTAGTGTAAAATTTGTATATAGTAAGGTAGGTTTCTTGAACATAAAAATTTGTTGTGCAAACCAAGTAAGGTGAGACTCTCCCTATGGGTAATTGGTTATCTTGTATTCATATTAATCAACATAACTAAAATAACAATTTGTAAAATAAAAACTCCAAGAAAAGAACTAGTAGTACATCTGAAAGAGTTTTCATCCTTGTGAGAATGAACATAAGGTATGATCCAAATTTTAGGGGGTATATGGTCTAAATTAGGATGCAAAAGTCATACAACTATAAAGCTAATAGATTGTCCATGTGGATCAAGGATATGCCCACCTCCTCATTAATTAATTGGGATAATAGGTTTCCTATATGGGTCAATGAGAGTCCCACCTCTCCATTATTGTATTGGGTTTTATTTTCCACTACTTAATTAGCTTGGTAGTTAGATATATTATTATAATAATAGAGACTCATTCAATGAGCTCTTCCCATTATTGTATTGGGTTTTATTTTCCACTACTTACTTAGTTGGGTAGTTATATCTATTATATTAATAATAGATACTCATTTAATGAGCTCTTTTTGACTTTGTCCAATGGACCATTGTGTAATGCTATATAAAGGCCTAACAAGCCTTCTCATAATATCAAGTTACTGATTTTGGCTTCTCTCATGTTTTCTATTGTTCATTGTGAGATTCATTAGCTCTGAGTGATTTAGTAGTAGTTGTTGGACACACCTACCACACTTAGAGGGGGGGGTGAATGAGTGTGGGGATATTTTTCCCAAAACTTCCCTCTTTATATAAAACTCCTTAGTTAACATTCAACATTTATTCATTACCCATCGTTGTCATTTATAACCAGTTAGATGTGAACATATATCAAAAACACATATCATAAATAATTCATCACCACAATGAACAGAAAGAACACAAAGAACACAAGATGTATGTAAAAATTTTCTTTTTATTATGGAAAAAAATCTGGGGGCTTATCAACAACAACTGAATAGAGTACAACTCTACAAGAGCACCATCTCTATAGTGTAAGACTCAAATTACACCCTCAACACCAACTGAGATGAGGCAACAATCCTCAATAGATATCAATCTATCAACAGTTACACGACCTGTCATTAGTGTAGCCAGCGTGTGCACGTGCCTTGGCTCACTACAACTCACGTATGCATGTGGCCAATGTATACAACAACCTTCATATACCTTCTGAGCAGTCAGGGTTTATCCTTCAATATCAACTCAGATCATCTACAACCAATATATCATTCTCTTATGTCTCTGACTATCCAATCTGACCACCAGCAAGTCACAACACATCCAAGATCTCCAATAGCTTGTTCATGCTCCACAACAAATCAATATGAATGCTATCTCAATCATGTATAAACAACTAGTTACCATAGCAATCATGTTACCACTGAATCACAAGAGTATTGATCACTCCATCAACCAAATCATCCAAACTGAACCATATCACAGAATCCATACCAAGAATGTCCTAAGAATTCACAACATATCAAACAATATTATTCATCAAGATAACAATGTAACCATAGCAGTGTCTCAGTGATATATTTGAGCCCATAGAATGTATATCTTGAACCTGCCTCATCATCCAAGAGATTGGCACTTGCTCAAACACAAGTCTTCATCATTCCATCCACTATATGCACCCCCGCGTGTGTATGCGCCCTGGCCCATTACAACCCTTGTATACCTCAAAAACTATGGTATCTGAAGTTTCGAGACTTTTTCCATCAAGATCTATGACATTACCGAAACTTTGATGCATCCATGAGATCCTCCTCTCGCTTTCTTCCTCAGAATAGATCTTCAATCATTCTCAAGAGATCCACACCAAAGATGCTCTCATAAGAATCTCTCCATCAATATTCCACAAGATAATCTCACAAGAATCTCTCCATTGATCCACATAAAGTATTATCTACAAGAGACCATAGCTATCTTATTTATACTTTCATCTTCTAGGTCACTTAACCCATTTTCCTTATTTAGGTTTAATTAATTTCCATAAATAGAGAGTTCTCCAATATTTTATCATTTAAATATTCCTTATTGATTTTTTCACTTCTTTATTATTTAAATAATGATTTCTTTGTTTAGGCCACTTTGACTTGTCTGACCTTGGGGGCTTCAAGCCTTCATATGGGGGTCCTCCATCTTTGTAAGGCCATAACTCTCAAACCATGAGGAGTTATGTGACATTCCACATACCACCGAAAATGGCATGACAAGCACTATCCATCTAGGATAGTTTCACCAACAATTTCCTTTATCTTCATCTCATTATTCCACAAACAAGCATGGGTCCTCACAACCACAACTCAACCACAAAGTGTCTTCTCATGATGCTTTCACTATAAGGGGACCACTTTGGAGTTCATCCATTTGTGCACCTTATCAATCATGATAAGACAATAATGAGTCATCTATGCATCAATTCACCAATGCATCATATACATCATATCAATGATTTATCTTTATCAATTGGTTTCCACTTTGACATCTATCATTCTCATCAAGGACAATACATATACATTGTTCATAAATCATCAATCAATCAATTACTTGACATCAATCAATGAGATAAATCAATCAAATCATTTGCATCAATGACGCATGATCCAACAATCTCCAAAATAATCAATCCATTGGCATCAATGACAACATGATCCAATAATCTCCCCCTTTGGCATTGATGGAAATACCAACATTGATGTCAACATCAATTACCAATTATTGATGTCAACATGTAGTTAAGGCATGCTCTACATTAATAGTCAATGTGACTATCTATCCACATCAATCTCTCCCCATCAATAGACATCAATCGCATCAATGTGATTATCTCTCCCCCTTTGACATCAATGGAAAAGGGTCATTTTCCTCTTGGGGATGCCCCCCCTGTCTTGTTGTTGCTAAATAATCTCTCCCCTTTTGAAAAAGGGATATCACTCTGATGTAGTGCAGAAGATACATCGAAATACTCCCCCTGTGACCATTTCTCCTCCTAGAATTATGCCTCTGTGCTCTTTCTTCAAATATAGGGTTCTTTTCTAGGTATGTCTCTGATAAATATCTCTTCTTAGAATCATGGAAAGAAAAATGACTCCCCCTAAGGGTATGTCTCCCCCTATCTTCTCTACAACATAAACAATATGCTACCATATGACGATCCTTGGACTTGTACATATATCAACCTTGTGCCATACCATACATCATGAAGAAAATGATTAACCAAATACACCATGTGCCAAAAATGTGCCCATAATGCACAACACCCATGTACATCTGTAATGTCCCCACTTTGGGACATCATCACAGGGCAAAGACTTATGATGACCAGAGTAGCCAGATGGATGTTATAGCGAGTACAGGGGTATTTGAGAGGCATTGTGGGGTCCATTTGGAATTTATCATCATATTCCATCATTATGATCCATTCCGCACAGGTTCTCTTTGGTTTCGTTCCATTCCGACGATTTCCATGATTTTGACTATTTTGAGCTATAAGTTAATTAAAGTCACCGAAGAGGGCATTTCGGGCACATTACTTGGAGGAACCTCTGAGTGTAATATCTCATTGGAATCGAGAGGAGAAAAACTACAGGATGGGATGGCTAGAAGTGACTTTCAGTGGCCAGGGAAGCCACAAGGAGAGATAAGGATATTTTCAGAGGTAAAATGGTTAATTAATTAATTAAAGTGATTTAATTAATTAATTAAATATTAATAAAATGAAAGTCACTATGGAGGGACAAGGTGAGCCAAAAGTATAAAAGTAGAAAGACAAGGACCTCTTCTCATTCGTCATGTATGATCTTATTTTTGATTTACGGCTTATAGCTAGTGAGCCCAATATTAGGGGGTTTTGAGGTTTTGACATAACAAACCCTAGGAATGATTCGGTGGTGAAGATTCCACCTATATTGTCCCAAGTTTGGTATCGAGGAGATGAAATACTCTCCACACCATTCTAGTTCCAAATATACTTTCGATTCGGGGAGGATTACATCGTTTCATGTCTTGAGATAGAGAGGTGCACAGTTAAGTCCACATGATTTATTAAAACTTCGAATCTGGAGATCCGCTTGATCTGAGTCTGAAACTCTCCCCACGGGATTCTCATAGCCGATCTATATTCTTTGAAGTTTGAGCATTTGGAAGACCTCCTTCATCCAGATGAACCATCTAGTGTTTCAGTCATCTAGTGGGCACCCCATTCAGGTGGGAAATTCAGATCTAAGGAAATTGAGAGGGAGCTTGGAGATTAGGTCACCTGGGTTATTCTTACCATCAACCGATCTATATTCTTGGAGATTTTGAGAGCATTTGGAGGCCACCTTCATGGTCGAACCAACTAGGAGTTCGATCATCGGTGGGCACCCATTGTCAGGAAGCTTCGAGATCTGAGATTAGAGAGGGATGCTGGAGGATTCATGCACACAGGTTATTCTTACCATAGCAGATCTATCGGTTAATATTTGTGGGGTTATTGGACACTTTTGGCAGCGGGGCGAGTTATTGAGGGTTTCAACCTTCTATTGGGCGTGGCATTCTTCAACTGGAGAATTTGGCATTGGTCTTGTGTGATATTCATTTCTTATTCGAGACTTTGGGCATTATTTTTGTATTAGCAGGGAGCATTTTGTAGCATCTCTTATCCTATTGTCTATCTTCTTGGCCATCTGTTGAGCATTCTAGATGAAACATCTTCATTTATATGAGGTTTTCTCTATTTTATGAATAAGAGAATTGGAATGTTTTGGCTTGTCATCTTGTGCATATGGTTGGTATATGTTCCTTGAACATCTCTTTACATTTATTTGCTGCATACACACATATAAAACACATCTAAAGGTAGATCAACAAAGTGTTTGATGAAATACCTCACTCGGAAAAGTTTAAAGACACCAAAACAATGATGATCCTTGCATAATATCTTGGGATCATTACAGCTTAAGTTATCGGAGCTTAGATTCCTTCCAACTAGTGGGGATTAGAAGAGTTACAATAGGATGGATATTCTTATGAGGATTGAGGGAGTGTGAAAGGGAATATAAAACCATCAATAATTTTCAAAGGGATCATAACATTCCAATGGTTTCTATCCTATAAAAATCCTAGTTGGAGAGAAAAAGAAGATTGCAGGTGGGCTCAAGGGAATTGAGGAAATTAGAGCAACCTTTGGGTGGAATACCATGCCCACTAGGAGGGGAAAAAGCGAGAGAAACCCCACACCCACAATGGGATGCATAGCGTTACTAGGTTGCAAAGGTGCCGCTACGAACACGATCATAGAGTGTAGGGAGTAAGGAGTAAACATATTGTTGAAGTGCGAGAGGAGGCCGGTGATGATGAGGCATGTGAGGATGGATCGATTAGGGAGGCTTGTGGGAGTAGTTGATGATGATGATAGTGACTGCAGGATAGTAGTAGTGACTCTACACTCTCAGAGGATAGTGATGATGAATCTTACACGGAAGGCTGATGGTGCTTGCATGCTTGAGGAGGAGGATGGCCCTTGTGTAGTGGATGGCGGTTGGATGGGCCGAGGTTAATTAGCACGGTGTCACCGGCGGACATATCACACGCTACCATTGATGACATTACGCCTCGGCGGTGTGGTGACACTAGTGAGAGTCCTGCGGTAACCTAGGGTGGTAGAGCTTCCCTGGGGGTTGTGGCACATCTATCACTTGTTTGGAGCACCCATGATAGCCACGTCACATGAGAGTCAATGGAATGACAGGTATGATGGATGATCTTAGTGTGGGGATGCACACACCATGAACAGGGTAGACCCACAGGTCCTGGAGGAGGTACAGGACGTATAGAGAGTTGAACTCACACATACAGGTCATCCAAAGGAGATGGAGTCACAACTTTTGGAGACTCCATTAGTTGGCAGAGGTTCACGGTGATAGATTGATGGAGCACTTAATTCCAGGAATCGACTGCATTGATGAGGATACTCTTTAGTAGCCGGGATGACCATAGCATGTTTGGACATAGCTATAGGATCAGTAGCGGATGATGGTAGCGGGTTGAGTGCACGGAGGACCTAGCTCATACAGGTTACTGATTAGTGATTGAGGGAGATAGCACCTAGTGATAGGGTGCAGTGGCATGCAGGAGTACCCGACAACACAATAGACAATGGAAAATTCGGTATGTGTCATGCATTATCACGAGAGAGTGTTTAGGGGATTCTAGAGTTGGCACTAGGGTACTAGTAGTGAGAAGTGCGAGATGGCACCTCGGCATGACCATGATCAAGAGTCACACCACTTAGTAGCACAGTTGAGAGTTGGTGAGACTATGATGGGGAAGCCACTGGGCGTGTTGATGACTGTGTCGCGATTTCATGTACTATTGGAGCAGTGGTGGCATGGGGTGGCTCAGGATGGAGGGATTTTCCATGGATGATTTTCACACTCTAGGAGAGTGTCTGTAATCAGATGACTACCGGTTGTTGTGGGATTATCTTGAGGGGTTGGTGAGATGTATCCTTGAAGGGCTCGAGGGAGGGTTGGAGATGGACCGACTCACTCCTGAGTTGGAGAGCACTCAAGGATTCTTGAGAGCCTGGGGCAGCTCCTCAGAATGGAGTCCTAGATCAATATGAGCTTCTTGAGGAGATCCATAAGAGATCCACTTGGTTCATCTTAGTGGACACTCAGATGTGTCAGTTAGTCACGTTGATAGAGAATGTTGATGATCTATGAGGAGCCTGATTGATGGGGGGCACTTCCATTTCTGTCTTGGGGTGGTTGACCTCCATGTAGGGTTGATCCAGCAACACTTTCGAGATCTATTATCGACATGAGTCTGGAGCGGTATGAGTATGTTAGACATAGGTGATAGTTCAGTCGAGATGGTGAGATTGAGAGAAGTATAGTGCCTTGGGAGGAGACACACCTAGGGGAGTATGTATATGTCACTCCTCTGCAACAACACTTAGTTGTGGGAGATCACCTTCATCATTTTAGCAGTTGCATGGGAGGTGAGGGATGGAGGTTGGTTGACTAGTAGTTAGATGGGTTACTTCCGGTGGTATTGGATGGTTGGGATTGGTGATGTCCTTAGGAAGTATGGATCTGGAGTGGAAGGAGCTTCGATCAGTCCTTTGGATTGACAAAAGCATGTGACAGCTCCCAGTCCTACAGTTAGTTGTATATATGTTTGGTATCCTTTTCGACATTATCATTGACATGAGCATGAGAGGATATGAGATGAGCATAGAAACTTTGTGATTAGTCTCACACAGGAGCGGTTATAGAAGATTGGAAGTGATAAACTTCCAAGTTTTCTAGGGGACCCAGGAGTCCGTTTTTTCAACACGATGTTCATATTGACCCAGGTTTCACCAGAGAGCCTCACACTCCACCTTGTTTTGGTTTGGAGTGGGTCTGCAGGTGTTTGTTCTATGGGGTGAGACCTTCCTTCCACTTGATCATTATATTAGGGCATGGAGTGTTGGAGTAGGTACTTGTTCCTACGAGATGCCTATAGGATATAGTTTGGATAGTAGGTGGTAGTCACGAGGTATTTTTGGTTTGAGGGGATGGGAGGAGACTGGAACCTCTAAAACCGTGCGGCCAAGCGGTAGCCCGCCGAAGTCTGCAGCGAAGTGCATAGAGACCAAGATTATAGAATTAAGCAGTTCATTAGCAAATAGAAGTAGATATGCGAGATTATTCCTAACCAATGATCTTGATGTCGAAGGCGCGCCATGCATTTCTGAAGTCTTACATCACCTAGTCAGAACATGTATATGCGATTGAAAGAAGTCATGGATATTAGTAAATTTGGAAGGGGATGAGACTCATTTGAGATGAGACCATATGTCTATCACGAGAGATCCTGAGGTTGATATCTTCGGGACTATACTTATGATATTAAGTTCACTTCTAATATGGGATCGAGGGTGGAGTGCACCATTATTTGTCTTCGATGGGTTCTCACATGTATCCAGTGGACATGGGATCAGCATTTTAGTTGAGTGGTTGGCTATTGCCGAGACCGAGCAATTTCTAGCCGAGGAGATATGTCCCACTGGGACATCATAGGGCAAAGACTTATGATGACCGGAGTAGCCGGATGGATGTTATAGCGAGTACAAAGAAATTGTTGAGAGGCATTATGAGAGGTCGGTTGGCATTTATGATATATCATTGATCCATTCCGCACAAGTTAGCTTTGGTTTCGTTCCATTCCAAGTTCCATGATTTTGACTATTTTGAGCTATAAGTTAATTAAAATCGAAGAGGGCATTTGGAAGGCACATTACTTGGAGGAACCTCTAGGTGTAATAGCTCATTGGAATGGAGGAGATGACACTACAGGGATGGGATGGCTAGAAGTGACTCAGTGGCCAGGGAATACAAGGAGATAAGGAGATTTCGGTAAAAGGTTAATTAATTAATTAAAAGTGGTTGAATTAATTAATTAAATAATAAAATAGGGAAGTCACTTTGGAGGGACAAGGTGAGCCAAAGAGGATAAAAGGCAGGGTCCTCTTCTCATTCATTCATGTATGATCTTATTTGATTTATGGCTTCTAGCTAGTGGTATAGGGGTTTAGGGGTTTTGACAAACCCTAAGGAATGATTCAGTGGTGAAAGATTCCACCTATCTTGTCCCAAGTTTGGTATCAGAGATGCAATACTCTTTTACACCATTCTAGTTCCATATCTACTGGGTTCGGGAGGATTCCTTGAGTTTCATGTGAGATAGAGAGGGTGCAGTTAGATCACATGATTTAATCAAAAACTCGGATCTAGGGAGATCCGCTTGAATGGTGAAAATTCTCCCATATCATATTAATATATATTCTTGGAAGTTTGGTGGAGGCCCTCCTTCGAGTTCGAACCAGCTATGGTTTCAGTGATCCAGTGGGGTACCCCATTCAGTTGGAAATTCATATCTACGGAGATTGAGATTGATCTTGGAGATTCGGTCACCCAGGTTATTCTTACCATCGCTCGATCTATATTCTTGGATAGGTTTAGAGCATTTGGAGACCACCTTCATCAGGGACGAACTAGCTAGGGTTCAGTCATCCAATGGGGCACCCATTCAGTGGGAAACTTAGATCTATGGAGATTGAGAGCGATCTTGGAGATTGAGCACACAGGTTATTCTTACCATCACAGATCTATCGGTTAATATTTATTAGGGTGATTGGACACTTTTAGTAGTAGGGTCGAGTTATTGAGGATTTCAACCTTCTATTGGAATGATGGCATTCTTCGGCTGGAGAGTTTGGCATTAAGAGTTACTTGTATTGATCTTCATTTCTTATTCGGACTTTGGAGGCATTATTTTATGTATTAAGCAGAGCATTCATAGCTCTTATCTGTTGTCTCTATCTTCTTGTATCTGTTGAGCATTCGGATCATCTTCATTATATGAGTTTCTCTATTTTATGAATAAAGAAAGAAATTGAGATGTTTGTCTTGTCTATCTTATTTCATATAGTTGAGGTATGTTCATGGATTTATATCTTTACATTTTCTTCATACACATATAAACACATCTAAAGGGTAGATCAACAAAGTGTTTAATGAAATACCTCACTCGAGAAAAGTTTAAAAATACACCAAAGTCATAATGGCTTGGGATCATTACAACATCAAACATCTGAAAAAAGATATCATCCATGGAATGTATCAACCATATGTACCTCTATCAACATAACATGTGCATCTACCAATATATAACCATGTGCATCTACCAATATACATGTCTATCAACAATACCAATTATGAGTGTACCATCATGCATCTCCTTGCCAAGAAAGTATATCAACCCTACATCAACAAGCTATGACTCCCAAATGATGTACAAAATGACTATCAACTCAACTCTCAACTACATGTCCCAATATGAGTCCAACCACATGAAAAATGCATACACAATGAAACACATCTAAAGGGTAGATCAACAAAGTGTTTGACGAAATACCTCACTCAGAAAAAGTTTTAAAAATACACCAAAACAGTGATGATCCTTGCATAATGGCTTGGGATCATTACAACATCAAACATCTGAAAAAAGATATCATCCATGGAATGTATCAACCATATGCCTCTATCAACATGCCAACATGTGCATCTACCAATATGCCAACCATGTGCATCTACCAATATGCCAACATGTGCATCTATCAACAATACCAATTATGAGTGTACCATCATGCATCATCACTTGCACCAAGAAAGTATATCAACCCTACATCAACAAGCTATGACTCCCCAATGATGTACAAAATGATTATCAACTCAACTCACCAACTACATGTCCCAATATGTAGTCCAACCACATGAAAAATGCATGTACCCTAATATCCAACAATACCATATGCTTCCAATAATACATCATAAGTTATATCAATGAAACTCCAATTATGTACCAGCCATGTACCCCAACAAATTATTTTACATAATTCAATAGATGAGCATTTGATCAACATCAATCCATACTCATGGGTTAGTGCCATGCACCTAAGATTTATTTTATACCATAACCTGGTGTGATCTAACTTAGAACCATGAAAAACTACAACAAACAGTGTCAAAACTTACAATAAACAATGTTAGACCCTGCAACACTGTAGTGTCCCCAAGGCCGAGCCCTTTATAAATCTGATGTATGAAACGAATTGTACATATGTGTTATAGGCTGGTGAGATGAGTTCCTATAAGCTGTAGTCTTATGTGTTTGTTAGGCCAGGGAGCCTAAGTGTTGAAGGCCAAGAGCCTGTTGTTGTACTTGTAAGTATGAAGAATATTTAATAAAATATAAACACCGCCAGGTGCAGGCCGACAACGATGAATGAGTGAAGGGGGAATGAGCGTCCACAGAGTGGGAAAGGAATTAGGGGATGGAAGGTGGGAAAGGGGCTAAGTGTTGAGCCTAGGGGATAAGCCTAGGGGGGTTTAAACCTGGAAATAATATTTTAATATTATTTCAAAAGATATGTGCATCATATGTTTTTATCCTAAGTCCTTTTGGAAGGAGACATGATTTCCCAAGTGGTGGGAGGAACGCGTGTTGGTGGAACTCATGCAGTCCCATGGGTGACAAGTGTCAACCATGGTGCATGCACTAAAAGGCTGGGACGATCCGTGAGAAGCGTTCCTCCTCCTCCATTCGACCCGGTACGACCCTAAGTGTGATGGGTATGAGCCAGTCTGTAAGAGACCTCGTGTAGTTCTATTACAAAGAGGAAGCCTGTGTTGGGTGCTGAAGAAGGCGTGTTTACCCTTGTTTAGAGCCGTGGAGTCTGTCTGTGAGAGAAAACTAGTGTGTGTGTTCCCTGAACGAAATGTCCATGTCAATTTCGGGGAAGAGTCTCTGTTTGCCTAGGAAAAGCTGAGCGAGCTTGTGCGTGGAGCCCTATTCTAAAATCTTGACGGTGAGAACATCCTGTGACTGCTAAACCGGTTCTTGGGAAGCCCGTGTCCATTTTCCCTGTGTTTGTTGTGGCACGCAATTCTGGACTGCGTGAGTCTTGTTGGCCTGTGAGCGACTCCCTCCAAGTGAGAGAGTGCGCAAAGGAAGGAGAGAGATCCAGGAAGGAACCCGGTAGCTGCCATAGAACCCGGAGACTTCCGGTCCGGTCTGTTCCTGTAACCTAAGGTAAGGGAGACTAGAAGCCGAAGGACTGTCCAGGTGACAGATAAGGTGCACTCTCCTGGGGTGGGACAGGCATGTGGGGAATGAGGGTCTGTGGGAAGTGAGCGTGGGAGATTCCTGGGAGAGCATTCTTCTTGGTGGTTGTGTGTGACTGAATTCCCTGTAACCTCAACCTGAGTCTGGATTCCTTGCCCTGGAGTGGAGCTCAGTCCCAGCTCGGGGGTGACCCACTATTGAGTTGAGGAGCAGTGCAATCTATGACTAGGAGGTTCATGGAAGGCCTGCATTTGGTTGGTGGATTTATCCACTGTCACAAGATAAGTGTTTAATTATATTTTTACCACATTTTATCATGACTATACTGGATCTGTTATCATGTTTTCCGCTTTGTAAATGAATTATTGTTGAAAGCTATGGATTGTCTAATTATAAAAGTAACTATATGTTTATTCTGAGAATTAAAATGTATCTCTTTGCTGTTACGCTGTGATTATACAATTCTGTATATTTTATGTAAAAGTCCATGTACAAATTGGTTAGAGAGAGGTTTGAAAGCCTCTGTAGTGAAAAGTGACACTGCAATTTGGTATCAGAGCGAAGGTTTCGAAACTGAGCCTAGATGGGCCAGTGGAGCGGTCTTTGGATTGAGAATGCGAGGGGAAATTGAGTTGGGAGGACCAATTTCGGACCCTGGTTTTCTCTGAAGCATCAAGGAGACACTTGACGACGATTTTTTATTAAGAACTCAGGAAGTATAGCGGTGCTATGAAACCGCAGGCTGGTGTGGTCTATGGCCATGGAGAGACAGGTCTCTACACCAATGGTGTTAGAACCTTAGGATCTATTCGGGAGGGAAGGCGAGCCCTCGTGATCGTTGGATCTGGAAAAATGTGCGTAAGGATTAAAATTCCTTTGGAAATGGCACAGGAGTGTGGAAATCACGATACGCAAAATCCCGAGTTAGTTAGAAACCGTCTGAGTCGTCAGATATCAGCTGGAAAACCCGACAACCGTTGGATCTGCCGGGAGGTGTATGAAGGTTAAACCTTAGAAACTAGGAGAAAAAGCTCTGAAATAGATCTAAACCGCCCGAAATACAAAGGACACGTGTCGTGAGATTTTCCATTTCAAGAAATCGGGAATCGCGATATCGGGAGTCATGATGTCAGGAGGTCGGGAATTTTCATAGTAAAAGTCCCGGCAACAACCTGAGCCATCCATATGAGGAAGGACGCGCGTCGCGTGATCGTCCAATTTGGAGATCTGGACACCCGGACTCACATAGGTGAGTGTTCTTGATATTGCACTGGGCGAAGTCCTGAGATTTGATCCGATCCATCCAACAGTTGAGACACGTGGTGGAGATCGAGCGACCCGTCGATATACAGGCTACCAGGGTTTTGATTTGACAAAGGAATTTTTCATTGGGGAATCAAAAGTCTCGAAGTCCCAAGATTGAATCGGGATCGTCCATTCATTGTGGACGTGTGGCAGTAATCCAAGTAATCGGGGAAAGTCCCGATAGAAGAGTCATCCATCGGAAATTGGTGTTCAGGGAATCGCGAATCCTGAGGACACTTGTGTTTCGGCTTTGGAAAGTCCAAAACCCCGACGAGAGGTTTGAATATGGTCACGGGGTAGAGGTCACGTGGACCAGGAGCTAATACAGGAGGGCTAACATGTGAAGGACACGTCGGGATTCGGAGAATCGCGAATCCTGAGGACATGTGCATTTGGACATTGGGAAGTCCGAAACCCCGATAAGAGTAAAAGATTGTGGTCTTATGAGAGGCGGTCACATGGACCTCAGCATAGCTGAGGGTTCTAAGGCAAAGGTGCATCGGCAAATCGGGGATCGAGAGTTCGTGAGGAAAATAACTCATGTCGTCGGGGATCACGAAACCCCGACACCCGAAGCTTCAATCAGGAGATGTGCTAGGTGGACACATGAAGAGTACCACGTGCCAATGAGTGGGAATACAAGACAAGAGTGGTGGGACCCTAATGACGTCACTGAAGGTGACGAGGATCCTCCGAAACACACCACATACCACTATGGTTGAGGGCGACAGCTGTGCTGTAGACCCGTAGAATAAGGTAAATCGGAATTTCAGGAGTCGAGGGTGGGGGAGGAGAGTGAAACGGGAGTTCTCCAGTACCGAAACTCCGAAACCATGAAACTTGAAGTCCCGAAATGCTGAGAAGATGGAAGTTCCAAAAACCCAAAATTCCCAAAAACTGAAGTTTCAAAAAACCCAAAATGTACAGAGCCGAGCATAGCTCAGAAAATTCGTGAAATTGAAAACATTTTC
>SNQJ01S0043496.1:8439-36134 GCA_010110895.2 Picea sitchensis | reverse complement strand
CTTGTTCAGAGCCGTGGAGTCTGTCTGTGAGAGAAAACTAGTGTGTGCATTCTCTGAACGAAATGTCCATGTCAATTTCGGGGAAGAGTCTCTGTTTGCCCAGGAAAAGCTGAGCGAGCTTGTGCGTGGAGCCCTATTATGAAATATTGACAGTGAGAACATCATGTGACTGCTGAACTGGTTCTTGGGAAGCCTGTGTCCATTTTCCCTGTGTTTGTTTTGGCATGCAGTTCTGTACTGCGTGAGGCTTGTTGTCCTGTGAGCGACTCCCTCTAGGTGAGAGAGTGCGCAAAGGAAGGAGAGAGCTTTTGGAAGGAACCCTGTAGCTGCCACAGAACCCGGAGACTTCCGGTCCAGTCTGTTCCTGTAACCCAAGGTAAGGGAGACTGGCAGCCGAAGGACTGTCCAGGTGACAGAGAAGGTGCACTCTCCTGGGGTGGGACAGGCATGTGGGGAATGAGGGTCTGTGGGCAGTGAGCGTGGGAGATTCCTAGGAGAGAATTCTTCCTGGTGGTTGTGTGTGACTGAATTCCCTGTAACCTCAGCTTGAGTCTGGATTCCTTTCCCTGGGGTGGAGCTCAGTCCCAGCTCGGGGGTGACCCACTATTGAGTTGAGGAGCAGTGTGGTCTACGGCTAGGAGGTTCGTGGAAGGCCTGCATTTGGTTGGTGGATTTCTCCACTGTCACAAGATAAGTGTTTAATTATATTTTTACCACATTTTATCATGACTATACTAGATCTGTTATCATGTTTTCCGCTGTGTAAATGAATTACTATTGAAAGCTATGGATTGTCTAATTATAACAGTAACTATATGTTTATTCTGAGAATTAAAATGTATCTCTTTGTTGTTATGCATGTGATTATACAATTCTGTATATTTTATGTAAAAGTCCATGTACAGATTGGTTAGAGAGAGGTTTGAAATCCTCAGTAGTGAAAAGTGACACTACAAACACAGAGTTATACCATCACATCAAGATGCAACCCATGTGCATTGCCTTTTTCCCAAGGCTTTACCACATATATGTGGCCTGCTGCACAACAGAGCACATGTGTACGCAACCTATGCAAGGTCAGTCAATGTATGTACACGACTGTCACCCACGTATGCCTCAGTAGATGTCTTACTTAAGCTTCCCTTCAGTATTTCATTCTATTCTGGCTGCTTTGTCTTCTTCACCCACTTTTGTATATGACCCTTCTTCTCAGAATTTGAGCTCTGAGCATCCATATTTTCAAAGATGTCTCCCTTTCTTACTTCATTCCTTCTTCTAGCCATGCTATGTGAAGTCCTCATCATGTACTTTCTTCTTGTGTTCGAGCACTCCTAGGATTTGTGGCCAAATCCACTATAGCTGTAGCATCTCATGGAGTTATAGTGAACAACAATATTTCCTACTTGATCACATCTCCAACACCTTGTGGTGTTATAGAATCTTCCATTATATCTCCTTTCATAAGATCTACATTCAAAATCTTTGTGACCATATCCATTACATGAATAAAAATACCCCTGAAAAATACTTTCATACCTTTGCTTTGGTGTCCCAAAAGTAGCTTCTTGATGTATTCCTTGCTTTGTTCTTTAGAAATATTCTTTGTCTTGTGTAGATGGTTGTTTTGCAACATTGTCTTCCTTCCTTTATGGACTTACATCATGCTTCTTTGAGGTGCTTGCTTCAACATGTGTATCTTCTGCTTTATATCCAAGGCCTGATTTATCACATGATGATCTTTGACTTTCCAAGATCTCATCCAATATTCATAAGCTATTCAAGAATTCATTTGACTTTTCAACCTTCTTTCTAAGGACAACAATTTCATCTTCTAACTTACAACATGACTCTTCCTTTTCATTTATTTGAATCTTCAATAGTCCCTCTATTCTTTTGGCTTCTTCAATTTGGGTTTTGAGATGGACAATGGTTTCAAAACTTTTACTAATCTCATCATCTGTATTCATATCTTCTTTTCCATTCTTTAGTCTTGTGATTTCTTCTTCCTTTTATTCTAATTGAGTCTTATTTCTCTCTTCTTGTTCCTTGATCATTTATTTTATCTTCAATATGTGCCTTTGACTCCTCCTAAGAAACTTGTTAGTGTTATCCGAAAGATAGTTATAGCATGTATACAAATGATCACTTCTATATCTATATAAATCTTCTTCAACTTCCTTTTGAAGTTTTAATATATTTTCTTCTATTTGTTTCATGGGATAATTACCATCAAACTTTACACAAACTGTTTCTATATCTTCTTCTTCACTTGTATAGAAAAGTTCATCATCATAATCATTGAAATCAAGAGTCTTTGGAGATTCTTTACCTTCAATATCTTCCTTCTTGCCAACACCATCACATGATTCTTTGCCTTCATTTTAAATGTCTTCAAGATATTCCTTTATGCTATCATCACTTGATTCTTTATCTTCACTTGAAATGTTTTCAAAATCACATTTAGAAATAATGCATTAAAGAGTTTTTGGAGATTCTTTACCTTTGATAATCTTGATGGAGTGGTCTTCAATAACTTCCTTTTATTTCTTGCTTTGATATGTCTCTTCCATATTTAGCCATAGATCCTTGGCAAAACTACATTGTCCCATGCTCTCTTTGATAGGGATTGAGAGTCCACTAATAATGGTCTTAAGAGCCAATGCATCATTCTTCTTTCCTTCCCTTAGAGTTGCAAACTTTGACTTGTTCTTCAAAGGAACTGATCCACCAATGGTTTCCTTCCAAATAGTTGCTCCCATTGTCTTTAAATACACTCTCATATCTATTCTCCAAGTAAAACAATTTTCATCATCAAGGATTGGAACTTCATCATCCATTTGTGTGTCTATGGATCTCCTTCAAGCTTGTTAAGGCTTGTAGTGACGTCCTACTCTGATACCAATTGTTGGACACACCTACCACACTTAGAGTGGGGGTGAATGAGTGTGGGGATATTTTTCCCAAAATTTCCCTCTTTACATAAAACTCCTTAGTTAACATTCAACATTTATTCATTACCCATTGCTGTCATTTATAACCAGTTAGATGTGAACATATATAAACAACATATATCAACAACACATATCATCAATAAGTCATCACCACAAGGAACACAAAGAACACAATATGTATGTACAATTTTTCTTTTTATTATGGACAACAATCTGCGGGTTTATCAACAACAACTGAATAGAGTAAAACTCTACAAGAGTACCAGCTCTATAATGAAAGAATCAACTTACACCCTCAACACCAACTGAGATGAGGAAAAAATACTCAATAGATATCAATCTGTCAATAGGTACACGACTTGTGAGTAGTGCAGCCAGCGTGTGCCCGGGCCCTGGCTCACTACAACCCATGTATGCACATGGCCAATGTATACAACAACTTGCGTATACCTTCTGAGAAGTTAGGGTTTATCCTTCAAGATCAAATCAGATCATCTGCAACTAGTATATCATTCTCTTCTGTCTTTGACTGTCCAATCTGACCACCAACCAATCACAACACATCACCACAACACATCGAATCTCTCCAATAGCTTGTTCATGCTCTACAACAAATCAATATGAATGCTATCTCAATCATGTATAAACAACTAGTATACCATAGCAATCATGTCACCACTAAATCATAAGAGTACTGATCACTCCATCAACCAAATCATTCAAACTTAACCATATCATAGAATCCATACCAAGAATTCCCTAAGCATTCAAAACACATAAAACAATAGTATTCATCAAGATAATAATGTAACCATAGCAGTGTCTCAGTGATAGATCTGAGCCCATAGAATGCATATCTGGAACCTTCTTCATTATCCAAGAGCTTGGCACCAGCTCAAACAAAAGTCTTCATCATTCCATTCACTGTATGTGCCCTGTCTTCATACATCCTGTGTGTGTACATGCCCTGGCCCATTACAACCCACGTATACCTCTGAAACTAGGGTTTCTGAAGCTCCAAGACTTTTTCCGTGAAGATCTTTGACATCTTTGAAACTTTGATGCATCCATGAGATCCTCCTCTAGATTTCTTCCTCAGAATAGATCTTCAATCATGCTCAAGAGATCCACACCAAATATGCTCTCACAAGAATCTCTCCATCAATACTCCACAAGATAATCTCACAAGAATCTCTCCATTGATCCACATAAAGGATGATCTACAAGGGACCATATATATCTTATTTATGCTTTCATCCTCTAGGCCACTTAACCCATTTTTAGGTCACTTAACCCATTTTCCTTATTTAGGGTTAACTACTTTCCATAAATAGAAAGTTCTCCAATATTTTATCATTTAAATATTCCTTCTTGATTTTGTCACTTATTTATTATTTAAATAATGATTTCTTCTTTTAGGTCACTTTGACTTCTTTGACCTTGGGGTCTTCAAGCCTTCATATGGGGTTCCTCCAACTTCGTAAGTCCATAACTCTCAAACCATGAGGAGTTATGTGACATTCCACATACCACCGGAAATGGAATGAGAAGAACTATCGATCTAGGATAGTTTCACCAACAATTTACTTGATCTTCATCTCATTATTCCACATACAAGCATGGGTCCTCACAACCACAACTCAACCACGAAGCGTCTTCCCGTGAGGGATTTCACCATAAGGGGACCACTTTGGAGTTCATCCATTTGTGCATCTTATCAATCATGATAAGACAATAATGAGTCATCTATGCATCAATTCACCACTGCATCATATACATCATATCAATGATCTATCTTTATCAATTGGTTTCCACTTTGACATCTATCATTCTCATCAAGGAAAATACATATAAATTGTTCATGAATCATCAATCAATCAATTACTTGACATCAATCAATCAAACCATTTGCATCAATGACACATGATCCAACAATCTCCCAAATAATCAATCCATTGGCATCAATGACAACATTATCCATAGAGGTGATGCTCTTGTTTGAGCCTTACCTCCCAAGTAATTCATTATGATGTTTTTGTCCATGCTTCTTTTTATGCAATATTGGCATCTCTAAGCTCCTCCTCTCTCGACATTCAAGCCATCCATATCTCAACCCTCATTATCCGGATCACGGTAGGAGTTTAAAATTTTATTACAAGTGTTGAGGTATTACTCTTCGCGCAAAGGTATGAGGATACCTAAAAACATGCTGGGCAAATAATTAAAATGCCGAGAAGACAAAAAGGGTTAAATTTCATGGAAAGGGATGACTGAATTTGTTGGGTAAGTAACACACGAAATTGCAGAGGAAAGAGAAACATTTTAAAACTTGGAAGAGGCTCCCAAAGTCATTGGATGTAAGCAGAAAATTGGAGAGGAAATAAACAAATTTTAAAATATGGAAGAGGCTACCAAAGTCGCTGGGTGTAAGTACGAAATTGCAGAGGAAAGAAAACATTTTAGAATATGGAAGAGGCTCCCAAAGTCGTTGTGTGTAAGCAAAAAATTGCAGAGGAAAGAAAAACATTCTAAAATATGAAAGATGTTTCTAAAGTTGTTGGGTGTAAGCACGAAATTGCAGAGAAAGATGAAGCTTTTTGTTGGGTAGAGAGAGGGGTGAGGGAAGCACCCTGGGTCTCCAACTCACAGAGAAAAATCCCACAATTATAAAAAATAACAACACAGAGGGAAAGAAAATGTAGAGGAAGATTATGACAAAACAAAATTGATGTGAATGAAGGAAAAATACAAATATTTTATGCCCAAAAATTTGTTGTGAAAGAAGAAAAACAAAGAGAGAGATTATGCCAAACATTGTTGTGAATGAAGGAAAAATGCAGAGAGGGAGAAACGCCAAGAGACTTTACAACACAAGATATGGAATTGACCCATTGCGGGGCTGAGAGAAATTGATTTTGGGAGCAGAGATAAAATTTATTGGGTGAAGGTGCCATAAAAACACAGAAGTAACAAACCACTCAGAGTGTGGGTTTCTCCAGGGAGGAAATGATTTCGATAAGTAAGGATCAATCCATTAAATTTCAAAGGAAGGGTTTTTCTAGGGAGAAAACTAAACAATAACACAATGATAAAAGCATAAGGCTAAGAAAATTTCTGATGGAGAAATGAATACAAAGACGAAATACCACAATGACATGCTTAATTAAATCTAAGTAAAAATATAAAACCTTGAATAAGATTTCCCAACAATGGATATGAAATAGAATTAAACTACATTTTAAATTAAAACTTAATTAGCGCAATCTCAGTTTAGGATTACCGTAACCAAAGATTACTATAACCGGATTTGAAGAATTTGAAGTTGTTATTTCATGCTTGTGCTCCCTCCTATCTCCTACTTGATAACCATGAAGACCTCACCGGTACCTCCCAACCAAGTCTAGGGGTACTCTTCTTCTCCCTTATCCCCCCAAGATGAAAAGGGGCCATGCACACAAAACCAGATAAAAATATAGCTCCCATCTTACCTTGCAAGGTCGATCTACCACTCTCTTTTTCGAGCTGTATATTCCAACTCCCACAAGAAAAACCAGTTAAAGAAATTATGGCAACATAAGTTTACGCATACCAGTCATGATCCTCTTTTCCTCTCTACCAATTACTTTATAGCAATTTTATTCAAGAGACCATCCTTTTGCACAGTTAATTCACTTTTTAATTAGTGAATTTCAGAATTCCCTCCCCCTCCTGTAAACTTTTCATCCTCTCAATAGTTGCACCAGAAAAATTCCAAAATTCAATTTAATTATAAGTCACCTTCCTCATATCTCCTAAAATCAGTCCTTAGATCACTCTTAGTTGTCTTTTATTCCTTTATTCCCAATTTATGAATGACACCTTTCTAAATCTGTGTTGAGTTAAAAATGGGATTCTTCTCTATTTAACTAGTCTCTAGATTCCTCTCTATGCTTAAACAATCTTTTTATATTTATTTCCCTTCTTATCTTAATTTCCAATTTAGTATTTCTTTCACATAATCATATAATTAAATATTTAGATAAAATATTTCTCTGTTAATTCTTAACTTGTTTTTTTTTCTTCATCCCCCACCATTAATTGATTTTGTAATTTACTTTTTCTAGTCTTCTTACCGACTTAAACTTAGGCTCAAATTTTTAAACTAGGCTTAGAATATTTAAGGGGATTTCATAATTAATAAAAATTACTCATTTAATATTTATTTTAAGTCCAACAATGTCAAAATAATTTTTTTTTTTTGGGCACCTAGGTTCATTGACTCACCTTTATTAAAAGCACGACGTTCCCTTCAAGATGCACTCTGTGCTCCAAGGGTGTCACTTGCCTTTATTCATGTTTTATTTATGTGGCATGCCCTTCAAGACACACTATGTGCTCCAAGGGTGCCACTCGCCTTTGACTGATTTTGGTAGTTTTCCAACCCTTGGAGTCAATACTCCATTAGTCTACCTTGTGAGAGACTAAGGGCCTCTAAGGAATAAGGGCCCTTCCTTATTGCACACCGCTTAGAATCTTCGTGAGTAACTTTCTCAGTCTGCCATCACGACATCGTGGATCTCTCGAACTAGGTAATTGTTAATCTACAATTCGATCCACGGTGGGAGTTCTAGTAGGTTCTGGCAGGGATACTTCCACACCTCTCACTCAATATTTGGTTGTTGTGCATGGCCCCCTTACTCCTTATGTGAGTCTGATTACCAAGCAATTGTCAGCCTACATCCATCAATGAAACACTATCAACGATCCATAAACAACATCATACTATACTCAATCATATGTCACATATGCATAAAAATAAATACCCAAACCATATATAGTCCACTCCCTGACTCGATCTAAATTCCAAGGAGGTCCATTGATGCCATCGATATCCTCAATCTGTCAAGTGTCATGCACACTCAAGAGAAGCCCGTCAATAACACATTTCTATACATAGATATCAAATAACATAACATCGTAATCCAACAACATCATCATCTAAATCCATAAGAAAAACAAACAACCATATACAAAACTGGATCACTTGCACACAAGTTTCCTCAAATAATAAGTCAAATCATGTGTGTGCAAGAGAGGGATGTTACAAAAATCCACCTCACACTCACTACATGAACTAGATAGGTTCCTCTTGGGAAACATGCCTTGACTTGGGGATTGGCCTACCCAATAGGGAACCATGAGACCCCTCTCATACCTAAATTAAGCATTTATTTAGTTTGAAAAGGGAGATTTGATGCACATGTTTCGGTGGATCTTGTATTATATATGGCTTACTTGACATGATACCATACTCGATTCGTATGCAACAATAATGTTTTCATCAAATATATTATATCTTTATTGAAAATCCAAAAAATTATAGTTTTACAAATAATATTAAACTTTATATACCCACCAAATAAACCCAATCTACTTTTATCTATTTTTCAAAATTGAATCTTAATATTTTAATTTTTTTAATAATTGTATGGATGACCTCTATTTTTTAAAATTAAATATCAATACTTTAACTTTTCTTAATAATTTAATTGATGCATATATTATATTTAACTTTCACATTTATATTCATCTATTGATCTATTATTTGATCTATTATTGATAATCTAATTTAATATATATATAAGTAATCATTGCAAAATATATAATCTAAGATTATGTTTATGCTTTATTTGATTATATATATATATATATATATATATATATATATATATATATATATTTGGACATAATGTACTAAAATTACCAAAATATTTATTATTAATATACAAATTTGGAATAGATATTTTGTTAATATGAAATTGTTAAAATTATATTCAATTGTTTTGAATTTACTATAATTATTTTTCGAAAATCAAATCATTATTATTATTTGATGATGTTTAAAGTTAAAAATTACAAAAAAAAGTCTGTCAAGTTAGAAGATTATATATTGAAATCTGCCAAAGATGGAGGTTCTGATTGTCTATCTTGTATGTTTGAATGTTGTTTCATTTTCCCTAATGGGAAACCAATGCTACCACTTATGCAGAAATATAGATGTAATGCTTGTAGAAGGTAAATCTTGATTCTTGAGGTATACTTCTTCCAGTGTTAGACTAAGATAAAAAAAAATGAGACCAAACTGCGAGTTGGAAGGTCTCTGTGGCCCAAAAAAAGCAAAATCCAAAAAAATATGAGTATTAAAACATAATGCCAGAGATCCTGAACTAGAAGCACAATTAACTAGTTCTGGGGTCAAACCATAAAATTACAAAAATATTTATTATTAATATACAAATTTGGAATAGATATTTTGTTAATATGAAATTGTTAAAATTATATTCAATTGTTTTGAATTTACTATAATTATTTTTCCAAAATCAAATCATTATTATTATTTGATATTTAAGAAGTTAAAAATTACAAAAAAAAAATTGTAAGTTAGAAAATTATATTAAATCCTGCAAAAGATGGAGGTTACAGTTGTCTATCTTGTATGTTTGGACGTTGTTTCATTTCCCTAATGGGAAACCAATGCTACCACTTGTCTGAAATATAGATGTAATACTTGTAGAAAGGTAAATCTTCAGTGCCACGCAGGGCATACTTTCTGAGTGTTAGACTAAGATAAAAAAAAATGAGACCAAACTACCCAGAGTTGGGCAGTCTCTCATGGCCAAAAAAACAAAACCAAAAAAATATATTAAAACATAATGCCAGAGATCCTGAACTAGAAGCACAATTAACTAGTTCTGGGGTAAAACCTTTGGCCTGCAAAATCCTGACGCACCTGCAAATTGTCTTTGTTGATCTTATCTCTATCCGAGATAGCTTGTCTGAGGTCCTGCAATAAATTCATCAATAGGTCCACGCATATCCAACGCTCTAATTACTTTCTTTGAAACTCATAAATGGAGGTCTTGACATCCCCTAAACCATGCTTGAGGTCATCCAAGGACTCGAGAGATTCTCTTTCTCCACAACGGGAATAGGATGAGGGGACCGGAGGGGAAGGAGGAGAGTTGAAAGAGGAGGTGGGACAATAGGAGGAGGGGGATGAAGGAAAAGGAAGGGTGGAGGTGATGGGAGGTAGAGGGGGAGAAGGCAGAGGTGGAGGGAAACGAGGAGGGGAGGGGGGAGGAGTAGAAAAACCAAGTGAATTTATGAAATTGTTGAACCATTCGATTTGATAGGCAAAGGGATTCGAGAGTGGGGAGATGTACTGGGTGCTTTCACATGTTGGCTGAGAAGGAATGGGAGAAAAAAATGGTTTTAGGTTGGGGATGCCTTATATTTCTTGGGGAGAGCCATTGTCGTGTGCAAACCTTCCTCTGACTGCATACCAGACAACTCCCCTCTTCGATTTTCCCATGAGAAGAGGAATGGAGTTAGCCTTGGGAAACTAGAAAAAGAATGCATAGAGATAGTATGAGGGGTTGGTCTAAACCATCCAGACCCATAGGTTTTGCAATAACCGTGGAGAATAGCTAGAAACGGAAGGCCAAGAGGGCGAATGGAGGTCGCACCAGAAAGACAGGATGGTGTCAAAAATCGTGGAGGGATGAAACTTTGGAGGTTGAGGGTGTTGTTGGCCCTCAACCAAATTTTGAGAGAACATTGGTCATTTTATATGATTTTTTGGGACTTCAACATGCAAGTTGAAGACAGAGCGCCCAGGTGAAGCAGATATCACAGGATATTGCCCATTTTTTTGGGATTTTTGGGCTTTTAGGGTTTATGTAACAACTATGGGATGTTAGCCCATGGGTTTACCCATGTCTAGGCCCTTTTTGTAATATATAACTAAGTATCTAGGCAATGTAATTAGACGTCCGTTTTTGAGGTCATGGGCTTACTGCATGACTAGAGTATGTTAAGATTTGCAGATCTAAGTGCAAGTGATTGTAAGAGGCTTTGTGCACAGATGGTGTAAGGCTTTGTGCTGTGACCTGATTTTGAGGAAGGTGGATCTAGCGTGTTGTGCGCATATCACCTGTCCAGTGAAAAGTGAGCTCTGTGGCTCTATGTTTGTAATAAGATTGAAGGAGACCAATAAAGAAGAAGAAGAGTTGGTAGACGTAGCCCCACACTGGGGTGAGCCATGTATATCCTATGTCGATCTGATTTGTGCTATGGTGTTCATGTTATTTGTGTATCTAATTTCTTAGCGCATTGTTCTTGATGTATGATAGATAGATCTATGAATTCTTAGTGATTTATGATGTGAATGAATTTTAGATCTGAACTTATGCTATGTTTCGAGAGGGTTTAAGAGTTATATCTTATGCTAAGATATAATAAGGGTTAATCTGCGATGTGAATGAGAATCATAACTTAATGCATATTGTTGGCTAAGTGCTTTGTTAAGTGTTGTGATCACAGATCTGTGTCCCAGCTAGGTTGTAGACACCTGAGTCCTACAACTCCCATGTCTCTACCTTGGGTGAGACTTCATCTTATTCACAGGTGTTTCCGAAAGGGTCGGTAGTTAGGGTTTTTTTGGTGCATTGTTGAAGAGTTAAATCCTAGGTCTACCCCTGTGCCAACAAATGTTCCATTGTTGGGACCTGAAACTATGATTGTTTGGAACTGAAGAAAAGAGAAGCTTTGTGCATAGATCTGTTGTTGTAGTGCACGATATTCTACTTAACTTGTGGCTCTTTGTGCTAATAAAGGAACTATATCTTAAGAAAAGAGGTAAGATCTTAAATCTTTGTGCTATGGTAAAGGTAAGGTAAGTGGAATTTTTTTCTTCGAAAGTATGAATCTAGGTATGTTTGATAGATTTTGTCCTAGTCTGAAAAATAGGGAACAATTAGAAGAAAGAGTTGATCTAAATAGATTTGATAGAGACAATGAAAGATATGTTATTCTAATGCATACAAATAATTTTTGGACTAACAAGTGGATGTAAGAACCGTGAAAGAATTTATGTAGATTGCAGGTCCCTCACTATGATCCTGGTGCATAGTACAGGAAAGGTTGGGGATCACATAAAAGGAAGAGAGGATTGAAACTGTGTTATAACTACAGAAGACTGAGACATCTTGTTAAGGAATACCCTAGTATAGGTCCTATTTGTCTTTTTTGTAAATTTGTTGATCATGAGGTTTTGGATTTCCCTAGAATGATTGCTAAAGTTGAAAAGATGAACATGAGAAAAGAAAAATATGAAGAAGGTCAAGGGACTAAGGATATGTTAGAAAACCAGAACGAATCCGAGACTATGTTATTACAGTTGAAATTAACACTGAATGGTCATAGGGATATCACTTTACTAGAGATCTTAAAAGAGAAGCAGCGCATAGAAACAAGAATAGGAGAATTCTACATAGGCTATGTCTTGGATGAGGAAACATAGGTGAATATTATGCCAGAAAGCACTTGGGAAATTTTGGGAAAGCCTGACATGATTCTTTCATTGGGAAGGATAGGATTGTTTAAAGGAAATATGATAACCCTATATGGAAGAGTTGTTAATGTACCTATGATGGCTCATGGAACATCAACCAAAGAAGAATTGGAATTTATTAAGTTTGTTGAGAACAATGCCCCTTTTTCACTTTTTCTAGGAAATACTTGAATTGAGAAATATCATATCTGAAGGAAAGAAGAGGAAGAAGCTACAAAATAGAAAAAGAAAGAATTAAGGGAATTCATAGCTAAGAAAATAGAGAGACTAATGCAAGAACAAGAGGGAAAGTCGAAGAAACATAACACAAGAGAGTTAGATGTCAAAGTTGAAAGAACACAATAAGTCTTAAAGAACCTGTCCTTGCAGGAAAGAAGTGCATCTACCCCGGAAAGAGTAAGAGAAGAAGTGTTACCTTCAAACCCTTTGAAAGACCCTCAACATTGCAAAGTTACTATGCTAAGAGAAGATAAGAACAAGAATGGAAAGAGGAATCCATAGCCTCAGATCACAGGAAAGAAGACAAGAAATCTCAGTAAGAAGAAAAAAAAGCTAGAAAAGCTGCAGGAAGTTCCATAGAAGACTTCGCAGAAAGAAGGCTTGTCGAAATTGAACCTTGTCGGAATAGCAAAACAACACAGAATGACACTTCACCATGATGAATCTATATGACCATTGGAGGCATCCCGACTGTTAGAATGATGCTCTGAAACAATTAGAAACAAAGTTATTATTGAAAAGATCGCCATTGTACAGTTGAGACTGCACCATAATGAATGGATTTGTATTGATTAAGGCATTTAGACCCTTTGAAGGAATCTATTACGACATTGCTTATTTAATCCGTCGAATGCTACATTGAGACCACTTTTTGCAAATTGGACATCTAAGCTAACAGAGACATGATTTCATACCACACTATGTTGTATAGACCTCGTCATCCATCTAACTTCCTTGTCTACCTATTCACCTACCCAAGTTGTTTGATCATCATGTCGGGCGAATGTAGCGTAATAGAGAAGTTTGTGGAGGAGATCTTAGTAGACCTAATGGTTGAGAAATCCATCTCTGTTGAAATACAAGCATCATCGACTGGAGGATTGTAAGCATCCCCCTCGATTGGACATCGGTCGAGTCGAACCGCGACTGAGACAATAAGAAATCACCACGACTCTCTGGCGAACGTGAAGCAGATCCCGTCATTATTTCCCAACTACATCCTGCCTTTGGCTGACGTGGTTAGCCGTGACAGTGTCCCACGTGATTTCAAGTACACAATTATCACTGCGTACCTTCCGAAGGGGATACACGTAGTTGGACCATAGTTGGGACTGATCCCAACTCTCAAGATCAATGATTTTAACCTGGGAGATTGAAAGAACTATGCGATGCTCACACCGCATAGGTACCTAACGAAGATGACTAGTAAGAAGCCTAAGAGTTCTCTAGCCATGGATCAAGGAGATTGCGAGATCAACGATATTACAAGTGAATAAAATACTCCACTTTGATAGACATCACGAGGTTAATGCGTGCGTTAAAATCCTCCTATCGTGCTACCATGGAAGTTATCTTTGGTTGGATAGGCACATCACTATGGATCCAATGTTGATCCACCTCATTACCGGACTCAACATGCAAGGACCAGACCCTCAACAGTTCTACCCAGGGATGGGTACAGATGGCTCCCTGGCGCAGCGAATAAAGAAGGCCTATGGTGATGTGGAGAAGGGGAAGCGAGGCTACAAGGTAGCCTCCATCTAGGATGGTGTAGTGAGACTTTCTTGTCAGATGATCGCTAGCAATATCGTCAGAAAAAACTGTCTAACACAGATCACAGGGTTCATAGTCAACCTCACAGGGAAGTGTGTCGAAGGAATGCAGATGAACTGGGCGAGCTACCTCGTCAAAGAGTTGGAGAAGGAATGTCATGAAGTGCAGGACCAAGGATATTAATTTTACTTCAGGTGGTTGTTGCTTCTAATCACATTTGTTGCTTGGGAGATGTTGGAGGGAGCGACATTCCCAGAATTTGAGCCATCAGAACCATTGGTTGCGAGGTTCACCACTTTGTGGTATACAAATGATATGGAGAAGTAGTGGAAGTCGAACGTTGTCTTCCACACCTGGTATCTACATTTGAAGCGCTCCATTGAATCCTTCCCCTGAATGACGTCAAATGCACTCCATCGATACAGGCCACTAGATAAGTTCCACGCAGACTGACATTTCATCTACATCACCACGCGTAGGGATGAAAGCAAGGAAGAGTTGCAGTATTAGTATAAGTTGACCAAGGAAGACATGGAAGAGATCACTAAGGAATGGCCATCACAATTCCTTGTACCAGTGGAATATGCATAACTATCCAACCCTGATATCAAAGGAAGCCCATTAGTCACCCGGGTCGAACATGATGGACATAGAAGTGCAAAGAAAAATAAGAAAAAGGAGGAAGTCCAAGACATAGAAAATGATGCGAAGGACAAGGCATCAAAGGAAACTATGCCCGACTCACCTGTAGGAGGAGGAGGAGAAGAATAAGACAAGAAGGATAAAGGTGAAGTGACTCTATTGAAGGATCCCCTCACCATAACAGAAGCATCGCAGAAGAGAAAGGTTTCCCCGGAGAAACCTTCAGCAAGAAGGAAGTCCCGAGACAATAAGATTCAGTCACAAAACATGCTCACAGTGGATGATATCCAACTCATCATCACAGCTGTAGAAGAAACCTGAGAGGATATCCTGCAGAGACATAAAGAAAATCAAGAAACAATGTATGAAAAAATCGAGAAATAACTAACAGACATCCAACAATCCATCTGGTCAATCTGCACAGTGTCTATTGTGCCATCTTCAACAGAGAGTGTAGAATTGGGGGATGAACCCACCCAGTTACATAGATTAGCAAATGCAATAGAGACTCGACTTCGTCGAGTCTAAGAAGAAAAGGAGCAGGCCACAGAGGCCTTGAAGCAAGAAAAGGAGGAGGCCTTAGAGAAACTTTGGGTTGTGCAGCAAGAGAAAGATGACCTTAGGGTGAAGCTCGAAAAGGACAAAGAGAAAATCCAGAAAGAGAAAGAAAAACTGCTTGCAGAACAAACTATGGTTAGAGAGGTAGTGACTAGAGCACTTCTCTCTATGTCAGTCTTGGCACTAATGGAAGAAGAGATAGTTGAGAGACAAGTGGGGAAGCTTGCTAAGTCTGTTCAATAGCTTCAAGAAAAAGTAGTAGAGCTATAAATCCAAGAAGTTCCAAGAACTCCACAAGAATTGAGAGATCAAAGGGAAGAAATTGCTAGGAGCATAGTAGAAAAATCAGGGCATTGGACTTAGAATGTAAAAAACTAAGTAACCAAAGTGCACAGACCTATGAGCACCTCGAAGAAGACCCGAAGTTGAAGAGAGTGGAAGCACAACTCAAGGAGTTGAAGCAACAGGACTCCACAATGCAGGCACAGATGAAGCTGCTTACTGCATTTGAGAAGATGAAGAGGTAGCAGGAGTAGTGCACAGTTCAATAGCAAGTGGCTGCCATCCAGAGAAAATTTATGGAGGTGACACAAAGACTCTAGCCGGTGCAGGACGAAGCCTGGAAACTTTCTTAATAAGTTGAGGGACAAGGCTCACAATTGGAACAGGTGGTCCCGACAGTAGAACAATGCTTGAAAGGGCCTGTCACTAAGTAAGTAATTCAGGAGTTCATCACTTGAGCTAATCTCGAGGCCTTCGAAGCAATGTTTCCCATATCAGAGTGACTCGGGATGAGTCACAGGTGAGTGTTGGGGGCCTGTTGGCCCTTGACCAAGTTTTGAGAGAACATTGGTCATGTTAGACCATTTTTTCAGACTTTGACAGGCAGGTCGAAGACAGAGTGCCCAGGTGAAGCAGAGATCGCAAGATCTCACCCATTTTTGTGGGATTTTTGGGCTTTTAGTTTTTATGTAACGGGTATGGGATGTCGTCCCATGGGTTTTCTCATGTTTAGGCTGTTTTTGTAATATATAAATAAGTAGCTAGGGGATGTAAGTAGACGTCAGTTTTTGAGGTCATGGGCTTAGTGCATGACTAGAGTATGTTAAGACTTGCAGAGATAAGTGCAAGTGATTGTAATATGCTTTCTGCACAGATTGTGTACGGTTTTGTGTCGTGACTTGATTTTGAGGAAGGTGGATCTAGTGCGCTGTGCGCAGATTGCATGTCCATTGCAGAGTGAGATTTTTGGCTCTGTGACTGTAAGAAGATTGAAGGAGACTAATAAAGAAGAAGAAGAGTTGGTGGACGTATCCCCACACTGGGGTGAACCACATATATCATGTGTCAATGTGCTTTGTGCTATGTTGTTCATGTTACTTATGTATCTAATTGCTTAGTGCATTGTTCTTGATATATGATAGATAGATCTATGAATGCTTTGTGGTTTATGATGTGAATGAATGTTAGATATGAACTTATGTTATGTGTTGATAGGTTTTAAGAGTTAGATCTTGTGCTAATCTATAATAAGGGTTAATTTGTGATGTGAATAAGAATCATAACTTAATGCATATTGTTGGCTAAGTGCTCTATTCAATGTTGTGATCACAAATCTATGTCCCACCTAGTTTGTAGACACCTGAGTCCGACAACCCCCTTGCCTCTACCTCGGGTGAGACTTCATCTGCTTCACAGGTGTTGTCGAAAGGGATGGTAGTTAGGGTTTTGTTGGTGCATTGTTGAAGCGTTGAAACCTACGTCTAGCCCTATGCGAACAGGTGCAAATGAGCTTTGGTGCACCCAAGCTCTGGCGTAAGAACTCCATTTCTGATCTGATGATGGGACTGCGATGTCGTCCACCCATCTCCATAAAATCTCCCATGAAGCGAAACGTCAAGAGCTTGCAACAGGTTGGCCTCAAGTGAGGTCCGAGGAATGACGTCAGGGGATTTAATTCCATGAGGTGACGGTAGGCTCCAAGTGGCAGGAATGTTGGCAGTTTAAAAAAATTATTATTAGTATTTATTACAATATAGTAATACAAAATGATTTACAATTAAATATTTATTATTTAATTACATTTTTAAAATTTGAAATTAAAAGGAATGTTGTTTTTTAATTATTTTTTAGTTTTTTAAATTGATAAATCATAAGGAAAATATAAAAAATATTAAAAATCTACTCAAGAGTCGAACTACCCTATCCCTTTATTTGAACTTGTGGAAACACATATTCTTAATCATTAGGCTCACTTAGGCTATATATATATATATATCACAACTTTGAAACAAATTGTTAGAAAAGTAACTCAAATTGTATTGCTATATAAGCAAGTACTAGGAAAATATTTACTTACCCTTTGAAAACAATTTAAGGTTTCTAAGATCTTTTCCTTATGAGCTCCTAATAAGCTACTCAAAAGGCCACTCATCTTTGAGAAGTTATTGGGAAGTTTCCAAATAACATCTTTGTAAAATTCCTAATACTCTTCTAAGGAGTTTCAAAAGACCACTAAAATGATATTTATGCAAAAGGTCACATGACTTGCATCAAGAGGTTTTCAAAATTCAAATAACAAATTTAAACTTTCCTTAATGACTTTGATAAAATCTCTCCAAAACATATTTATCTAGTGTATGATAACATTTTTAATATAACATTTTTAATATAATTTCAATGACAAAATAATGTAAATGACAAAATAATGTAAAAAGCTTTTGATAACAATATTAAAGTGTTATCTAAATGTCCAATATTAATATCGTCCCAATCTTGTAATGACATATTAAATATTGACACACTAACATTAATGTAAAACTTCATAACAACTTCATATGGTAATGTTAGAGTAATATTTTAATTGAAATTTTTAAAAACAACTTCATATGGTAATGTTAGAGTAATATTTTAATTGGAATTTTTAAAAATAGCCATGATATAAATTTTTATTAATTAAGTAATATTAAAATAATATTTTAATAGAAAATTTTAAAAATAACCTTGATGGTAAAATTTTATTAATTAGGAGTCGACCTGTTTTAACTTATATTCGTGGCATGGCAAGGACTAAAATGGAAATGTCATTCACATGACATGTAAATTCATTCCCGAAGAGAAATTGGCGATATAGAGGATTTATCTCATTTTGGAAAAATAATTCATCATGGCTAGCTTCAACGCTGAGTGGCCTTTTATATACATCTACGAAATTGTTCCGGGGACTTGACTTAACTTTTTATATTTTGAAATTAAATTAAACTGAACTTTTTATATTTTGACAGTGAACGATTAGTTTTATATTTTTATTTTGTTAAATCATTCTTCAACGTTGGGTGGCCTTTTATATACATCTACGAAAAATTGTGTACTTGAAAGAATTAGGTAAACAACGAATAACACACAATAATAAATTGTATTACTTACATTAAATAGAAATACATCAGATATATATAGTTGGAGTGAGATGCAACTTATTCCTCTCTTGGAGGGAGAGGTTGAGAGAATATCTCAACTTCCTCCAGCTGACCAAATCCAATCCCTAAACTCTAGTAGTGGGATTAGGCATTAGCTCTAACACCCACCGTTAATGCCTACATTACATTACATTACATATAATACTTAATCACAATTACAAAAAATTACAACACTTTAACTTCCGTCGGTCCATCAGCTCCTACACCCACTCTGATGCCTCCAGACTGCGCTCTTTCTCTTCCTCTTCTTTGAGCATACCATTCAACTCATTTAAAGCATAAAATCTTCAGACCATCATTCATGAACTTGTACAATGGACAATTTGATAACTCGGCTCATCGGGGCTTCCGTGAGAAAAGATGTCATTTATTAATGCATTCTATGAACATGCCTCTATTTGTCGGATTTTTGCTTTCAACTATCCTTCAGTATCTAGAAGAGCAGTTTGGATACAGAATGTCCTCAACATTCAATTATACAAGGTGACTTCCAATAAGAACAGTTGTTCTTGAAACTGGGGCTGCCAGCTTATATCAAGATACAAGAGTTCCTACTTTCTTTTACATAAATAGGTAAACATATAAAAAACTTTAAACACTAACATACATAAAAAAAAAAAAAACTTTAAACATATATATATCACTATAAAAACATACCATCTACGGTGGCTTCCAAGTAATAAGAATATTTTTTTTTTCATTCATCATTAGGTAAACCTTAAACAGTTTATCAAAATCACGCCATACTTGTTCGAATAGTCTGGGGCCTTTCCTTGCTTTTCTCCCAGCTAGATAATGGGCAACACTCAACTCCTTCTTCAATGCATTTCAAATGCTTTTCAATAGAGCAATTCTCTCTTGACAAAAAATAAATAAACATCAATCATTTTCACAAAATGAAAGCTATGAGCATTCAGCAGAATTAATTCACTGATCTGTACAAGAAGGGACCTCTCTTGAGCCACACAAATGACATCTCTCTTCTACGTAGAAAATAACACTCTAATTCTCATATCATGACTTCATTTCCTCGGATCTGCTACGATCTCTCCTTTGTTCTTCGAGAGATGCTGGATCCTTCACGTAAATGATGGATACGATGGTTGTTCCTGTGCTCACGGTGGCTCTCACAACAACTATGGATCCTCTTCCAATTCAAAAGTTATATGCCCTGTGGTGAAACCAATCCTTCTGCATTTACACAATCATTGATCGAGGTTCAACAACATCTGCAGATCCGGATCAAAGAAGCTCCAACAGTGAACGTTTGATTCAGATGCAAACTTATGTTGGATACCTCTGATGTGATGGCTCTCTCTTCTCTCTAAAAGCTGTGTTCTCTCACACCTGCTCCATGCAACAATCAATAACAACGACTTCTATCAGTCATGATTTCTGAAACTTATGTTGCAGCCTCCAATACATGTCGAATCTTCACACGACCTACTCCTGCTCAGTCCTTGTGAGCGACTCATCTACCGTGCGTCCCTTTCAAACCCTTCAGCATACGACTGAAAACAAACAACAGTGACGTCCTCTTAGTATCACCCTCTCTCCTCAGCTCTGATACCAAATTGTGAACTTGAAAGAATTAGGCACACAGAGAATAACACACAATAATAAATTGTATTACTTACATTAAACAAAATTACATCAGATATATATAGTTGGAATGAGATACAACTTATTCCTCTTTTGGAGAGAAAGGTTGAGAAAATATTTCAACTTCCTCCAGTTAACCAAATCAAATCCCTAAACTCTAGTAGTGAGAATAGGCATTATCTCTAACACAAAATTGTTCCAGAATTGAACTTAACTTTTTATATTTTGAAATTGAACTTAACTTTTTATATTTTGAAACTAAATAATTAGTTTTATATTTTTCTTTTTTATATTTTGAAACTGAACGATTAGTTTTATATTTTTCTTTTGTTAAATCAGGCTTCAAATAAAGGCACAATATTATATGCATCTGAGTAACCAAGTTTTTGAGAAAATAAAATAGATTTAAAATATTGTATGTATTGGAATTATGGGGCTTTATCATGTTAACCAAATCTTAAGAGGTTAATTTATAAATATGATTTTTAAATTGTGAAAAATATAGTTAAGGTATTGTAGATATTGAGCGATATTTGGTACAAGGAAGTTTATAGGTATTGGATGTATAAAAAAGAAATTTGTTAAAAATACTAAATATCTAGTAAAAATAAAGAATATTTTTATTATAAATATGTATTGGAAAGAAGTCAACAAAAAGATTTTAGAAAGTATTTATCATATTTATAATCCTAAAAAAAAATTCTAAATAATATTCTTACAAATAAATAAAAAAATTCATAATAAATAAAAATAAAATAAAATTAAATACTTTCATTTTAGACTGGCATGCTTAAAGAAAACACATAACTAAATTAAATTTATCTTTACAAGAATAAAATCCTACATATATATATCAAACCATATATATGAACTTTATTAAAAAAATATCAATTAATTTAAAATCTATTAAAAAAAAAAACCAAAAAAAAACATCAATATACAAAATTAATATTATTTCAAACTTTGTATAAAAGACATCAATATATAAAATTACTATTATTTTCTTTCATTTTAGACTGGCATGCTTAAAAAAAACACATCATTTCATATTTTCTTTTCATTTTAGGATCACATGCTTTAAAACACATAACTAAATTAAATTTATCTTTACAAGAATAAAATCCTACATATATATCAAACCATATATTTGAACTTATTAAAAAAATTAATTAATTTAAAATCTATTAAAAAACAAAACATCAATATAAAATTATTATTTCAAATTTTGTATAAAAACATCAATATATAAATTACTATTATTTTCAAAATACATATATGAAACTTTATAAAAACAAAACAAATCAATATATAAGATTAATATTATCTAAATAATTTCAATTAATAATTTGATATTTATTTCAAAATATGTTACAATTAATTTTGTTTATTAAATATAATATTTCTCTTATTAAATAAATATAACATCATATATAATTTTTTATTATTTATTTTAAAAATTTAATTAATATAATAGTAATCTATTTATAAAGTATAGATACACTATTTTTTGGATTTGTATTTGTGACTTTCGAGAAAAGAGGACACACTTTTAACCATTAACTATTTAAGACTTAAAAAAAAAACAAAATATATTTTTAATTATTAATCATTAGACTCACTCAAACTATCCACAATTAATTTTATATAATCATCATGTAATTAATTTTTATAAAATTAATTATAAATAAATAATATTTATTTAAGTAATTCAATCAATCGATATTTAAATTTAAATATAATATACCGTAATAATTATTTATTATATATTAAAATTTAAATATAATATAATTTTAAAGTAATTTTAAAATTTAAATATAATATATGATAACAATTAATTATTATATATTAAAACTTAAATCTAAACCATTATAATTGAACATTATTATATATTAAAATTTAAATATAATCCTATTTATAAGTAATTATAATTAAATATATCACAATATTTCTAGACTATACCAAGTTAATATCATTTGATTAATCATTATATTTTAAAATTAATTTTGTTTATTAATATATAAGGTGATGGATGTTTTGCAATGTGAAACACATTGGATTATAATTCCATGATCTCCATTCCTTACAAGGATATAACTATAAGTTTGATCATTTTAAATCTTCATTCTATATCTTTAAAAATATAACTATAAGTTTAGTTTAATCATTTTAGATCTTTATTCTAAATCTTTCATATATAAAGATGGATTTACTCTATTATATTCTATGTTTCAAGTATCTTTTATACACCGATTAAAATAATCAATTCAAAATAAAAACTATTTTAATAAAATATATCCAACACTTTCAATAAGACTAGAATATAATATTCCATATTTTTCATATATAAAATAGGACTAGAATATAATATTCCATATTTTTCATATATAAAAAGTGATTTATTTTATTCTATATAATTTATATTTGAAATATTTTATATAAAGATAGAAATAATCAATTTTATATTGTCTTATAGGATTAAAATAAAAACAATCTAATATGAGCGAGATGTGTAATTCATTATGTGTTTAATATGGAATTCAAAAATGACCCTACTTGACTGCTAAATTGAAGAGCTTGTGCATGTGAGGAATGATGATATGCCCTCATATTATTTTTTTTGTATTTCGGATTAGAATTTGCCTCCAAAACTTCCTAGGATCTAGCTTAGATACTTGGAAAAATTGCTCTTGCCTTTTATTGATACAGTACATTTTTTCCTTTTAAATAGGGATTTGTAAGTATTGATATTATCGAGTTTTAAGGACTCATTAGAGGCAACACTAATGGATTTCCTAGACATTTTACATTTTACATGACACCTCAAAAGAGAACTTGTTAATAGAAGTAGAAGGTGTAGTCGTAAAATTATGACAATGGTCTTCAATGTTTACCTTATAAGTTAGTATATGTAATTCACTATTTAAATCCTTTAAGAAAATGTCAAATTTACTTTTGTTGGAGGGAAGTTGCCTTTGATTATGAGAATTATCTTTAATGAACCTCGTGTGCATGACAAAGTTTAGATTTAGGGTTAAAGGTCTATGATCGAGTAGGGCTCATGGTAAGTGAAAAGGTCAAAATTTACTATTTGGTTGGAAACTAGGATTGGTAATTGAAAAGGTCAAAAATTACTATTTTGTTGGAAACTAGGATATCGGATATCACATAATCTACGAGACTACTTCCTAGCCCATGAATACAAGTCATGTGGTTCAAGTTTGGCTACCTCATTACTCCATTGCAAATTATTAGGTCTTGAGAGAGGTAGAGCTTGACCTACTCAACAACAAATACATTCTCATCCACACTGAAATTATTTTTTTCTTGATGAAGAGACTTTTTTGGATGTAACTGTGAGTGAGAGTTTTAGAAACTTCACAATTTTTTTTTGCTGATTAATATTTTTTTTTAATTCCACATGTCAACCTATTAATATTAAGTTTTGAAGAAAATAAGCATCTGAGTCCTTCTCTGAATTAGAAACAAGCTATTAACAAAATCACAATTTCTTTACTTTCAATTACTCTTTCTCTTTCTCTAGAGTTTATATAGAATTAATTTACTTAAATGGATATTGAAATATTTTACTTATGGATTACATTGAAATATTTTCTTGTTATTAATATTTTTTAAAATGCTACCTGTCAACTCCATATTGAAGATAGAAGGAATTATACATCTAGGGCATACTTGGATGTAAAATGCACCTTTCAACAAAACCAAATTTAACAACCAAATTTAATATTGTTTTGAACTATTTCCTAATAAGTGTGATTAAGAATCTATTAATATCATAAATTGATTTTGTTTTTTACATAAAACAAATTTAAAAATGAATGGTACTCTAAAAACATTATAAATTAAATTTTACCTTTATAGATATTTTTAAAAATGGCCTATTATAATCAGTTGAAAAACTCTTAAAAAAAAGTTTGAAACTTTGAAACTTTTAAAAATATATATTATCTATAGTCCAATATATATTACCTAATCGATCAGTCCGTAGACTTTGAGGATACTTTACAAAATATATTACTTATTAGGCCTTATCGAAGGCATAGAGGGACTATAGCAATCAATAAATCGTTGACTTCATATTAATATGTCCTTTGACTATAAATTTTCACATCATCTATATTGTTAAAACTATAGAATTAAAAACATTATTTTTTATATAATAATTTTTTTTTATATGTCATCCTTTCATTGGAGAATACATTGGAGGTCTTAATGCGAGCTTCACTACTTCCAATATTGTAATTCTTTAGATATCCAAAGTTTTGAGCTTCAAGGATGTTTTTAAATTTTTATTACATTTTTAATGAAATGTTTACATAACGAAAGTTCTCAGCATTAACATTGTTTTTTAATGTTTTTATTATTTCTATTTGTATTGAAATGTTTACATACCGAAGGTTTAGAGCATTGACACTTTTTTAGGTACGTGTATAGGCCTGACAGCTTAAATGTTTGCATACCCTGAGGCCCTTAAACAATCTGATAACCTTAAATGTTTCCTCGAATTTTTCCATACAATGTTGTAGTGAATTTGGATAATATTGTTATCCACCGCCAGTTGCATAGCCATTCTATGCTTCATACATCTTATATGCTTGGAATGCAATTTGGTCATCATTGAAGATACATACATTGGTTACTGATTCAGTGGGTGCTTATTGTTCGTTGGTTGGTACGTGTTCCTGTTTGGTTCAACTTTGCAATGTTGAGGAGTTGAAACTATGGTTGGACCTATTGGTGCTTCTTACTTGCATTTGTTTGCTTCAATTTTGCAGGGTTGGGGTTCTGCATCTGCAGTTGGAGCTATTTTTTTTACTTTGCGGGGTCCAAGTGTTGCACCCATAATTCGACCTGCGCATTTGTCGTTTATCATTGCAGAGTAAGTTTTGATGCCATAATTTCATTTCTATTCAGTCTTTGTTGTTTACTGTTTTATTTCATTCGATGCAAGTAAGAATGTTTAATTATTTCTACCGGCATGCTCGTCATATGTTTCGGGTTCCTTCTGTGCTCAGGATGCAATTTGGTAATCATTGGAGATATATATGTTGTTTATTAGTTCAATGGTTGTTTATTGATCATTGGTTCATTAGTTCATTGACTGCTTCTTGTTGTTGTTTGGTTCAAGTTTGAAAGTTTGGGGTCTTGCTGCTGCAGTTAGGCCTATTCGTGCTTCCTCAGTAGTTTTTTGCTTGTTTTCTTTTGTTTGCTTCAACTTTGCAAGGTTGGGGTCCTGCTCCAATAGTTGGAGCTATTTTTTTTTTGCACTCTGTCGTGTTCAGGTCTTGAACCCACAATTAGACTTGTGGTTCTGTTGTTTGTTGTGTCTGATGAGGTCGTGATCTGGCGCCTGTCCTGTGCCTGCCTATGCTACTCTTAAATTTTGTTCTAATTTTTTTTCCGAGCTCTGAACGATACCTACATGTCTTTACAAAATATTCTTGTAGAGGAAAAATATACTGATATGGTGCTAGCAAGAGTGGTGTTCCATGGATTGCAAATTGCAATATTCAGTTTCTATGCTACTTGGCGTGCAACATTTCTAGCATAATGAATGTGTTTTCAAATGCATCACACCATTTTCATTTGGATGAAACCATTATCATTCTAGGATACTTCAGTGTTGACATGATACAAAATAGTGGCATAAAAAACAACTACATGTGAAATTACAATGTTCGTTGTCTTGTTGTTAAGATAAAACATGTGCAAAACAAACTTATTGACCATATATGGTGAAATGTGCCCATATCATAATACATCATATTTATCCTATACATAGACTCATCTGACCATGATACAATTTGTCTTGTAATTGAAATATTAGATGTACATCAAAGATATTGCAAAATTATATTTCCATGTCTCAAAGCATATCTAGATACTTTGTTGCAGAAAACCAAAACCATTCAGCTATGGCCATGCAATTTCTTAGTATTTTCTGGCTTGTAATATATTTTGAGTAGGAAAAACTCTATACAATTAGAACCATGGATCAAGAAAAGAAAAGGTTCATGTTTCTAACTATATTTTGTTCTATTCCTTTGATTCTCATTTACTGTATGTACATATTACTTGTTCTCCCCTGCATACCAACTTCCATTCATGTTCATTGTATTTTGTGCATTCCTACATTGAAACAAACAAAATAACTCGAGAAGATGAAGGAGTCTTTACTGCAAATGTAGAAGAGGAGAGACAAAGGTGCATGCTTGTACTGTTATTTCATATTCCATTTTTTTGTATTTCATTTATTGTTTGTATATGTGTTCACCTATTTTACTGTATGTAGATATTGTGTATCTTCCTACATAATAAATTATCTTCATGTCCTTTGTATTCTTCGAGATTCTACATTGAAACAAATCGAACTCTATTGATTTTTTCACATGTCTTTCTGCATACCAACTTACCTTCATGTCCATTGTATTTTTTCTACATTTCTACATTTAAACAAACAAAATAACTGGAGAAGACAATGGAGTATTTGTTACAAATGTAGAAGAGGAGATACAAAGGTGCATGATTGTACTCTTATTTCATATTCCATTGTTTAGCATTTCATTTATTATCTGTTTATTTGTTCTACTTCTTTTCACCTAGTTTACTGTATGTAGATACTACATATGTTTCTACATAGTAACTTATCGTCATGTGAATTGTATTCTCTTTGCTACTACATTAAAATAAATAGAACTGTGATTCTTTTTTTTACATGTCTTTTTGCATACTAACTTACCTTCATGTCCATTGTATGTTCGGTGTTGCTACATTGAAAGAAACAAATTAGTTGGATAGGAAGATGAATTCTTATATGCCTCAACAAAGGGGGATGAAGTACAATCTTCGAAAAGGTATACCAACTGTGCTAGTAAATCAAAGACACAAAATGAGTGGGTGCATATAATATTGGAGTAGAAAACGATGTTTTGGAAACAATGTGCCTTTGTTGAGACTTCCCGCTTCCAAACATTTCCCTCCCCATTTCTAATTTTTCCATTTTCTATTATCCCTTTTTTTCCACTCTTCTATACTTAACCAAATTCTCCTTTGTTTTTCTCTTATAATTTCAATTTATGGTTGCTTTGCGTAGTCATCATTCCAAAAATGTCTAGGTTGGCAGAATAATGAGTTCACATTTATACTCATGCTTCTATATCACGACTCTGACCGATGATTTCCTCATTCCATACTTGGGTAGTTTTTCGATCGCGGGTTCTCAGGCTGGTGGATTCAAGATTGCACCTCCAGGTTCAAAAATTGTGAGATATACAGATTGGCCCC
>SNQJ01S0043495.1:25557-36051 GCA_010110895.2 Picea sitchensis | reverse complement strand
TTGCTCTGATTTCATCATCAGATTTTGGATCAAGATCTTTTTGAATATCGCTCCTTTCAATCTCTAATCAAACCTTATTCATCACTCATTCATCAAGTTCTTTTGAAATTAGGTATTGGAACAAACTCTTCTCTGTGTGTTCTTATTTGTGCTCTTTAAGCTTTGACTAAGCCTTTGAGCACTAATAAATTTTTAACTCTCTTCAATCTTTAATCAAACTTAAGTTCTCTTAAAATAGTATTTATCTGATGTTTTTATTTGCACACTTTAAGCTTTGATCAAGCTGCGAAGACTCTTTAATCCTCGCTCCCTCTTTCCAGGTCTGGCAAGCTCTTTTCATCCACTTTGGGTTGTTTTGTACTTTCCACAATCCTATGGGCTTAGTTCCATCTTTGCAGTTCTCCACTATGCTGAATTACATTTTCTTATAAGCATAACCTTATCCAGTAACTCAAGTTTTTTTATTTTTTTAATCTTAAATAATAAAAAAACTTTACTGCATTGAGAACATAAGCAAGAAGCACTTTTTTTTTTTCTCTCTTGCACTTGGTTTTTGTATATAAGCTTGAGCACCCTAAAATGGATAGAGGAGTATTTTTTCAGTAAACTTCCCTTCGATCTGGTACTCTGCGTTGCCAACTTCTTCGAGGCTATTGGAAATGCTGACTATGTTTGTTGCATTGGCTTCAAAAACCAACATATTAATTTGCTTGTATCTTTATTTAAATTTACAGCAAAGTTTATTTAAGCATAGGTCTTTCTTAAAATATTATATTATGATGGTTGTTATTAGAGTGAATTGTTGGATTGTGCGTACATTGCTTTTTTCATTTTTACTTAGAGTCAATTGTTGGATTGTGCGTACATTGTTTTTTTATTTTTACTTAGAGTCAATTGTTGGATTGTGCGTTTTATACTTAGTTATTCAAATTGTTTTTAAATAAATAAATGCACATAAAAACATTAGTAAAAGGATTCTAAAATTGATTATTATTAAGTAGAATCAATTTCAAATCAAATTGATTCCAAATGAGTTTTAGTGCTGGGAACTAACATTGTTGTTAAAACTGTTAAGGCAAGTGAAACAAATAATGATATGGAGGATATCCCTACCTTGAAGTTGTCCATTTCCTCACTTAGCTATCCATTTTTCCAATGGGTGAAATATTGATCATACAGAAAATGGAAAGGAATCATTATCTTTCAATAAAGTTAATAGTGAAAGTTGGTTAAAATTATTAGAGAATATACCATCCCCTAAAAACTAGTAAAACTAGTAGATAAAAGATAGAAATGAAAAAAATACTAGTAGATAAAAGATAGAAATGAAAAAAAATAAAGGAGAAGAAAGTTAGTGCTTGAAATTATATGATTATTTAATTAGAAAATCATTAAAATATGTCCTTCAATAAAAAAGTAAAAATGGTGGAAATATAAATATTACATCAACTAAAGCTTTTGATTAGTGTTTAATGGGATGTCAATCTTATAACAAAATTAGTTCTAGGTCATTTTTATTATATGATTTTGTAATTTTGGTTATAGTAGTGATTAACTTTTTTATATAAATTAAAGAAATAAAGTTGATTTGGTAAAATGATAAATAATAATAAAAATAAGTAACCTAAAAGATTAGTTTAATTGGTTATCATCAATGTTGCATTGATTTATTAGGGATTTCATTTATGAATGTGCGAACATCCATTCAATTTTTTTATTTAGTTTAAATAGTGGGTCTAATGGTTGAGAACATATGTTTCCTCCTAAGAAATCACATGTTCAAATCCAAAATCCAAAAGAAGATGACTATTTATACCTTCCTAGAAATTAGATGATTATTATTATTATAATATATATAATTTATTAAAACTAACCAACTTTTAAAATTATATGTTAATTATTATTGAAACTTGAGATATTAATATAATAAGGCTCATTACATTTTATTTTAGTTTTTAAATTAATAAATAAACTTAAATGTAATCTAAACTTGAGTTATTAACACAACAACAATAAAATATATTTTACTTTAAGTTTTTATATTTTATATATTTTATACTAATATGAAGATTTCATATATTAATTTAGCGGTAAATTTCATAGTAATTAAAGTGTAACTTTAAAAATAAATTTTTATTACAAGTAATTTCAAATTTTATGTGCTCTGAATAGAGTGTCAAAACCATGATAAATGTTGATAATTTATATAGAATGCTCTGTAGTTTGTTAATGTTATCATAATAGTAAGGTAAAAGATGGATTAGGATGTGCCATGTCTAAGTAGGAATAGATGGATTCGCACAATTCATATTGTTTTTATCACTTAATAATCGAGCTTCTTGACACGTATGGAGGGGTTTATACTGTCTCAGTGACCTCTTAACTAATCCTTTTTTTACCTCGGCTTTATCATTTGGTCGTTTTTTCCCACTTATCTTTCGCTAATTCTAGTGGTTCTTTTGGCGTTTTATTTTCCAACCTTGACTTTTCAGTGGGTTGTTTCTTCTGCCATTCTTTCGCTAACTTTCATGGAGCATTTGGCGAAGTTGTGCTATTTTGTAGCAGAGCGTCTACTAGCTAGCAACTTCTGATGGTCTTGGCGCCCCTGTCATCTCATCCTTTAGTATATTGTTCGAACCTTGGGGCTTTAAAACCTTCGACGAGACTTCACTGCAGACAGTCATTAACTATATTTCTAAGGTGGCAGGCACAAACGGTTTTTGGCAGCTACTAAATGGGTGCGACTGACGAGGAGCTCTGGGAGAGGGAGGGCATGTTTACCTCGGTGGACGCGTTGTGTAGTAGTAAAGGTAGTAGGTGTCATGTTGATGAGCGAGTTAAAAATCCCCGATCTATTCCCGAGGAGTTAGCCTTTACTCCTACCTCCAACACCAAACCCCACTACCAGTCTGTTAGAGCGTCGAACTCTCAAACCACGTAAGGTATTGTTGGATTGTTTGGTGAGGTTCCTGTGGGTTTTTTGTCTACATGTAAGGAGCAAGGAAAAGGTGGTTTGGCGAGGCAGTATAAGGCGAAGGGTCTCTTTAATACTAATGAAGCACAGGAAGAGGATTTACAGGGTGATCGTTCAAAAGAGAAGAGGGGAGGCCTTAAGTGATTGACAAGCGTGTGGAGGCCAAAAAGGACCAAATGCAGAATGGTTTTAGGCATGGATATAGGAATCGAAGAGTCCTGTATCTTAGCACTATGTGCTTTAGTTGGGAGGATGACATACTGGTCTTGATGCAAATTATCACTATCAGACTGGATGCACAGTAACTGGGAACCGCTGATTGGTTATTCCCCTGAGGTGTTGTCCCTACCAAGAGGGTGGTTTGGATTTGTATTTAGGTGCACAAAAGACTGCAAGGATTCTTCAAAGGTTTTGGGGCTATGATGGCGGGAGTATGATGCTGAAGAGGTGGCACATAAGTTTTAATTCGGTGACATAGTACTTCAACTTCTGCCATTTGTGGGTACTTCTTTCGTGTCTACCATTGCAGATGTGGAATACAAAAGCTATGGAGGCGGTTGGAAACACCTTAGGTCGTTTCATAAAATTTGACGAAGAAGCAATGTGTTCACTAGACAAGAGAATGGAAAAGGTGCTCGTTGAAGTGGACATTCACGCGGGGCTCTTGGAAACTCTAGAAATCGAATGGAGGGGTCATTTGTTTGTTCATAGGTTGGACTACTTGGGCATTCCATTTTGATGCTCTCTCTGTAGGCACACTAGTCACCTGTGGAAGGAATGTCCACATATCTATGGGGCATTGGTTGAGGAGGACTCTTTGGAGGATATGCCATCTGACAGTTTTACACCAATGGTGGATGCACAAGAGCCGAGGGATTACCCTGGTATGAGTACTGAGGATAGTCTTGTTTCGTCGAACCACACCTTTATCGTTCAGTTAAAACACTATTGTCCTGCGCTCTATTTTTCTTTAACTGCTTGGGAGCGTGATCACTTAAATAGTATTCTCTTCCCAGAACAGTCTTTATCGTTAGATATAGTTAAAGGAAAGGTTTTGGACCCAGTCTCAATATTAGAGGGGTAGGAGGACCCCTAAAATTGGCCTCCCTTCGTAGACTTATCTCAAAAACTTCTCCTAGTATAATCTTTCTACAAGAAACTATGGTGGTTACGGAAAAGGCAAGAAACTTTATGTATAAACTCAAACCTGATTGGATAATTTGTGTAGTAAGTTATGTGGGGACATATGGTGGCCTCCTGGTGTCATGGGATCCAAATTATTTTGACTTAGAGCCTGTCCTAAGTTGTGGTGGTATTTTTTTGTCAGGAACTAGCTTGTTGGATAAAAGGAAGGTTTCTTTCCTAAATGTTTACGACCCCTGTCAAGAACATAAGCTATTCTGGGAAAAAGTGGATGGTAAAGGCTTATTAGCTCATAATGATCTGATAATGGCAGGAGATATGAATTTCACAACTTCTACAGAGGAGGTTTGGGGGACATCAACTATGGTAGACTCTTTGGTGTCTTTTTTTAAGGCACTTTTTATAAAAAAATAAACTAGTGGATGTTGTCCTTGCCGAGGTGGTTCCTACATGGCGTAATGGTAGGTCTGATGATGATGGAATTGCAAAAAGAATAGATCGTATCTATGTGGCGGAGGATCTAATCATGCCTTCTATGAGGTATAGGACCTGGGTGGAATATCCCTACATGTATGATCACGCTCCAGTTATTCTTCAATTGGGTGTTGGGATACCCGTGATCGCTCATCCTTTCAAGTTAAATCCAGCCTGGTTAAGGGAAGATTATTTTTCCTTTATGGTTCGGGAAGTGTGGAATGAATCACAGTTTAAACAATTGATGGAGCCCAAAGGAGACTAGTAGGGAAACTTTCTCTATTAAAAAATCGGGTTAAGCTATGGTCTAAGGAAAAACATCTTTAGGATCATTTAGAACTGGGTAAGATTGAAGAGGATTTAAATAATATTTACATTCAGAAGACTCATGGTACACACAACGATGATTCTGAACATCTTATGATTACTCTTAAGGCAGAGCGCAAAAAACTTCTGTTGGATGAGGAAGAGAGTTGGCAACAAAAGAGTAGGGCGATCTACATTAAATGTGGAGATAAAAATACCAAAATTTTCCATCATTTTGCAAGCTACAAGAGAAATAAAAAATTCATCTGGGAGATAAAGGATGAAGCAGGTTGGCTCCATACAGGTCAGGAGGCCATAAAGGAAGAAGCAAACAACTTCTTTAAATCTTTATTTAGGGATACAAGACATAATTTCATTGGAGAACAGATCACAACAGTTAGGTTGTTTCCTAATTTTGTGAATGAGGAAGATGTTATAAATTTAGAAAGTTTATGTACCAGGGAGGAAGTCCTAGAGGTACTAAGGGGCTTTGCAAAGGACAAAAGTCCAGGGCTGGATGGCTGGACTGTATAATTTTTCCTTTATTTCTTCGATTTGGTTGGATAGGACTTGATCGCAATGGTGGAGGAAACAAGACTCAAAGGAGAGGTAATTAGACCGATCAACTCAACCTTCCTTGCATTGATTCCAAAAGTCAGTAGTCCCAATTCTTTTATTGATTTCAGTCCAATTGCACTCTATAACTTATGTTGCAAGATCATTGCAAAAATTATAGCGAGGAGAATCAAGCTTGTTCTTTCCAGATCACTGACAAAGGAACAATTGGGTTTTCTTAAAGGAAGACAAATTTTAGATGTCATCGACACTGCATAGGAGTGTCTACACAGTATTAAAAGAAAAAAACTCCAAGCTATTATCCTGAAGCTTGACTTAAAAAAGGCCTATGATTGTACCAACTGGGATTTTTTGAGGTTAATACTTCTCCAATGTGGTTTTGGTCTGCCAACAACAAATTGGATTATGGGTTGTGTTACTTCCACAACTTACGCCATTTTGATAAATGGAGAGGCAACCAATTTTTTTCAAAGAAGTAGAGGACTTATACAGGGATGTTCGTTGTCGCCTCTTCTATTCATACTGGTGATGGAAGGTCTCATCCTTTCTTTAAAGAAAGAACACACAGATGGAGCTCTTATGGGGATAAATGTATCTAGATTGATAAAGGTCCTCCACTTGCTCTTCGTGGATGCCATCCTCATAATGTCGAAAGCGTCAATCAAATAATGGGAAGAAATACAAAATATTCTTTGTGTCTTTTATCGAGCATCGGTTTTGGTGATTAATGTCCAGAAGTATGCTTTCCTCCATTCCAAATTTCTCTAGGAAACACTCACAGTATTAAAAGACTTATATCATTATTCCTTCAAAGATAGATCTGAAGGATTCAGATACCTGGGGTATTTTATGAAACCATATAGTTATAAGACAGAGGATTGGCAATGGCTTATTGAAAAGTTTGAAAAGCGGGTTAATCATTGGTGTAATAGATGGCTATCCCTGGGAGGCCGGTATGTGCTAATAAAAGCGGTCTTAGAGAGCCAACCAGTCTATTGGATGGCTTTAGCTCATATTTCAATTTTTGTTATCCATAGGATCCAAAAATTGGTGATTTCCTTCCTCTGGTAGGGAAACAAGAACAAGCATAGTTACCATTTATGCAATTGGGAATCAATCTCAAAACCAAAACTCTATGGAGGGTGGGGGTTGAGGAACATTTTCGTATTCTATAGGGCAATGGCGACAAACACTTTATGGAGAGCTCTGATGAAGATTGGCATCTGGCACCAGGTGATCAAAGACAAGTACTTACCCCATTGATCGGTTTTGACTTGGTTAATATTGGCCTCATCAGTCACATCTTATGGATCCCAGACCTTGAAAAACCTTCTTAATACTTTACATGTGATCTTACAGTGGTTGGCTTAGATCCTGGGCTCGAGACATTCCATTTTAATTATGAAGGATGCAATTATGGGAATGGGGCAAGACTCCATATTATCATAGGAATTGGTGCGCATTCTAAATTTAAAAAATGTTTACCTTTTGTATCAAGCGAGTCACGTTTTTCCACAAGGTCCGATTAGCTCAACTTGGTTAGACAATACAGAACTGGGGCTGGTTGGAGAAACACTAACGAAATGGGAAAGTTACAGGAAGAATCTGATTGGATCAGGCATCAAACTTGTGGAGAGGCTCAGGCATCAAACTTGTGGAGAGGCCGGACGAATTAAAGTGGACTGGTGGAGATTCTTCAGGAAAAATTTCAATAAAAAATGTGTACAGAGCTCTTGCCAAAAAACTGTGGAAATTCTCAATTGGGGGCTGGAGGAAAAAACTATGGAAATGGGACTGTCCACTGAAGATCAAGCTATTCACATGGCTTGTGGCTGAAATTAAAATTTTAACATGGAAAAATCTACAAAAAATAGGTTGGAAGGGGCCAGGAATATGCTATCTGTGCAAAGGAAAGAGGGAATCATGTAAACATCTTTTTGTAAACTGTCCCTTTATGATAGTAGTTTGGGAAAATTTAAATATGCTCTAAAACTCAAAGTTGGCTGGTTTGGAAATTTGGTGAATGAATGCTTCATAAACTGGGAAAAACAAAACTATACTTTTCCAACTCTCCCAACATATATTTGTTGGTTTCTTTGGCTTGATAGAAACAAGTCTATTTTTGAGTCAGGGACTCCATCTATTCAGAGGATAGTGTATCTATCACTAGGCACTGTTGACACTCATTGGAAAAACAAAAAAGTTTCCGTCCCTAGAATACCATCCTCTAAAACTCCTAAAGATAAAGTTATTGGGTGGTTCGATGGGGCAGTGCAACAGAATGGCGAATTAAGTGGGGCAGGTGGAGTCTTAAAGATCAATGAGCACACAGAGTATAGATGGACCTTAAATTGTGGCAGTGGAATACATACCAGGGCAGAATTCATGGGAGCTTGGGCTATTCTAATTCTGGCATCTAGGCTTTCAATTACAGATATACATGTACTAGGGGACTCTAAAATAGTCATTGATTGGCTTAACAGGAAAGGAGCTCTTCAAGTTGTAACTTTAGATGGTTGGAAGGATATGATAATTGAACTACACACTCACTTCATATCTATCTTTTGTGCACATATTTACAGGGAAGAGAATCAAGAGGCGGATAGACTATCAAAATAGGCACTAAAAAATCTTCCAGGGAGAATTGCCTACAATCATTGGGAAGGTGACCATGAGGGCCCCACTCTTTTTTTAAATATGTTTTAATCTACATGGGGAGCACTTTTTGTTTCAAAGTTTAATTTTGGAGGTCCTAGTAGTGATAGTTTTCTTCTTGGTAGGAAAAAACTATACTTATTTGATAATAGTCCCATATGGTTTCTTTGGCAAAGATGTTATTATGTAAGTATGATGGGATTTTCTATGTAGCAAGTTTGTTTTTTGGAAAAGTCCATGAAAAGATGAGAATTATGATGTAATGTCTTCTTTGAGAACAAATTATATTTTTATGAATATAATGTGAAATTTTTTTTGGCAAAAAGATTTAGTAAGGTAAAAGAAAGAATATATGTGCTCTGGATAGAGTGTCAAAACCATGATAGATGTTGATAATTTATATAGAATGCTCTATAGTTTATTTATAGTTTATTAAAATTATCATAATAGTAAGGTAAAAGAAGTCCGCAGGGGTGTAGACCGATTGGAAAGCGTCGTGTAAATTGAAGGAAATGTAAAAAATGAGGTTTCATGTTTGATTCTCACCCCGATTTATCCGTGCCCCATGCTTGCGGGTTGTGTGGACGCACCTGGAGGTTATAGAGGTAGCAAACGAGAATCAACATGAGTACGAGACCCACTAGTTGTCGATTCCGCTCATCACAAAAAAAAAATATAATTTATTTATAATTTATTAATATTATCATAATAGTAAGGTAAAAGAAAGAATATATTTGTGAGAGAAAAAGTTATATATAAATTTATTGTAAAAAATATTTATATTTTAAAAAATAAAGAAAGACTATAATAATTTTTAAAATTTAAATATGATATAAATTTTAAAGTTTAAATCTATTTTATTATATATGTGTGGGGTTTTGGGGCCATATGATATAATGGTTAATTAGTGATTGGATAAATATGTGGGCTTTTTTTATTATTATTATATAGAATGTGTTAAGTCTGTAGGTAGTATAAATAATAAAAATGAAATACAAATATTTTGTTTCGTGTTTATTTTTTTTTATTTTTTTTGGTGTTTTTAAGTGATTTTTGTGATTATAAAATCATATTTTCTCTCTCTTATGTGTATATTTATTTCTATATATTATAATTTTATTTATTTATTTTGTTACATTTGAAAACAATTGTTAAATATATAATGATTGTTTAGACTATCATTATATCATGTCAAAATATTTGATAAAAGATTACGATTTAAACCTTACATATAATTTTATTTATTTGTTTTGTTACATTTGAAAACAATTGTTAAATATATAATGATTGTTTAGACTATCATTATATCATGTCAAAATATTTGACAAAAGATTACGATTTAAACCTTACATAGTTTTTATGCAAAAGCAAAGACTTTAATAACAAATCATTAGGGTGTTTGTGAACGATGTACCTGTACATCCTAACTTTAGCCTTTAGGGGTATGCAAAGTTTAGGGGTATGCAAAGTTTACATAAAATCATTTTAAATTTTCAAAATTGTGTCATATTTTTTTATTTTCATATTTTTTCTTGATGTATAATATGTTCAAAATGGTGCCCTCATGAAGTTTCAAGGTGTCCAAAATAACTCATTTTCAATTAAAAATCAATAGTTGACAATTAAATACATTAATAGTTGATTGATGTATTCAAAATGGTGCTATGTCATGAAATTACAAAATGTCCAAAATAACTCATTTTCAATTAAAAACCAATAGTTGACAATTAAATACACTTAGTTGATTGATGTATTGTTATTAAGTAAATGTAACTTAAAAATAATTTAAAGTTTTAAAATATTAATTTTATTTCAAAATATTAAAAAAATTATAATAATAAAATTAAAATATTAATTTTTATTAATACATTTGACGATATTTTAGAAACATGATTAAGATATAGTTTTAAATTCATCCAAGTTTGGTCCATCCCATAACTTTCTTTACAACTATGAAACCCCTCAACTTCTCAATCCTCTCCTTTAACTACAAAATGATATACATCCTTTCTTCTACTTCCCATTTCTCTCCTTTAACTGAAAATGATATACATCCTTTCTTCGTGCAAAGTACTATATATAGTATTGAAAATAAGTTATATATAAATTTGTTGTAAAAAACATTTATATTTTAAAAAATAAATATATTTTATTATAATTTTTATAATTTTAAAAAATTAAGTATGATATAAATTTTAAAGCTTATTATTATTATATATATATTGAGATTTTTGGACTTTAATAATGAGTCAGTGGCCATATAATATAATGGTTAATAGATTCTTTATTTCTTCCTTTTTAATTGTTGCACATAAGCCCTTTGCGGTAACCCTAGCCCCTACCCCTGAATTATTCATGGCCTCCCC
>SNQJ01S0043495.1:7753-25507 GCA_010110895.2 Picea sitchensis | reverse complement strand
GAAGAAGCTGGATGAAATCCCATAGGTCTCGATTCAGGTAGGTTCAAGATCTCTTGCCCTAAAGTTTGTAGATCACAGCTTGGTAGGTCGGTTTACAGGGATTTGGCCTTCACTGAAATTTGTTGTCATTTTGATTCACAAGAGTCGGAGGTCGCACCTGAAGGGTATGATGTATCATTCCTTTTCTAGTCGGGGTTTCTTCATTTTCCTCTTCAACAAGAAGGAAGATTGAGATCTGATCTTCTGAAGTGGACCCTACATCATGGGGGCTCAGGGGCTCTACCTAAATAGATGGAACCCATATTTTAACCCTGAAAATAACATTCCATCAGTTGTGTCAGTTTGGGTTCATCTTCCCTTCCTACCATTGCATTGTTGGAACGAGGAAACTCCTTGAGCCATTGGAAGTTCGTTGGGAAAGTATATTGATAAGGCAGAGCCGAAGGAGGGCCTTCAGGCCTGTGCTTGGATCTATGTGGAAGTAGAACTGGAAAAAGGCCTTCCAGAGGCCATTAAGTTGAAATTGGATAACTAGAACTATTTGCAGGAAGTTGACTATGAACAATTGCCTTTCAAATGCAAGATCTGCCATGAATATGGTCATTTCGCTAAGAGATGCCCGAAAGCCCCATCTGAAGCTCCTAGGGTTGAAGCTCAAGACCAATGGAAACAACCCAAAAGGAAGAAATAGAACCCTAAAGGGAAGTCTGAAAAATACCGTCCTTGGGAGGGAGCTCCCTCCAATCCAAAATCCAAGGAATCTCCCACCTCCTCTGTTGCAGGTACTAGTAAGTATGACATCCCAAACATAAATCAATTTGAAATTATTTTAGAAGAGGAAGAAGAACCAACCCCAGAAGTGCCTCAAGCTCAGCACAAGATTGGAGAAACAGAAGTGGTTAACCCTTTCCCTTTGGTTAGACAACAACCTCCTCTCCCTCATGATCATGAGGATGGTGAAATCGAGGATAGTTCAGAAGAAGAAGTAGACTCTGGAAACATTATCACCCAAACCTCCAAGAAACCAGAAAGAAAATCGAATAATCAACGTCGTGAAGCAGCTGCAAGAAAGGAAATTGATAAGGGAAAACATATTACTCTTGATATTCACACAAAGAAGGAACCCGTGACTTCCAGAAATAAAGGAGGTTTGGCTCCCCCTAAAGGGGGAAATACCAAACAATCTTCCAAATGATTAAGGTCGTTTCCTGTAATTGTAGAGGACTCGGAAGCAAAAGCAAAAAGGAAATGGTAAAAAATATTCTCATATTGGAATCTCCTCATGTCATCTTCCTCTGGAAAACAAAAATGAAGGATATTGATGTCCTTCAAGCAAGTTCTCAGATGTGGAAATCAATCCAAGGCAAGGCGGTTAGCTCAAAGGGAGCCTTTGGTGGAATTTGTACGATGTGGAGTCCTTCCATTTTTCACCAAGAATACCGAGAATGCAATTCAAATTGGTTGTGGGTCTCCCTCCATCATCTTCCTTCTGGTAAGCTCTTCTATTTCCTGAGTATCTACATGCCCTCTGTAAATAAGGAGAAAGAAATTTGTTGGCACTCTATTTTTTCCTTATTGGGTCAGATTAATACTACTTTTCTTATCCTTGCTAGGGATTTCAATACCACCCTGCATAACTCTAAAAAAATAGGAGGCTCGATTGTTAGAGAAGCCTCCAGATAACACATGTAATTCCTTCTCACTTCCTTTTATCTAACGGATATCCAGCCACAATCTGGTCTCTTCACTTGGTCAAATAAAAGGCAAGGTATAAGCCACATAGTGGCCAGACTTGATAGATTCCTTATCAACAGTAGCCTTTTGGAAGACTCTTTAATTCCATCCTCCCGAATCCTCCCTTGGTCTAGTTCTAATCACCACCCTATCTCCTTAATGTTGACCCATCCAGTCCCCCTTGGTCTGATTCCTTTGCGCTTCAACCCACACTGGGCAGAAGACCCTAGTTTCTATGAAGTCATTGAAGGCGCTTGGAAAGATTGGATTAAGGTTTCTCCATTCTACATCTAGGAGTAGAAGTTAAAATCCACCAAGAAGGAATTAAGAGAATGGGTTAAAATCAAATCATCCCAAGAAAAGAAAGAACTACAGGCATTGAATGACAAAATGGAGGAAATCAGGCTAGACTTGGAAATCAATCACATTTCTTCCTCTTCATTGTTAGAGGAGAAAGCCACGTTCCTAAAACATCAACAAATTTTGAAGGTGGAGGAAGACGAGTGGAGACTCAAATCCCATAGTACTTGGCTTAAAGCAGGTGATTGAAACACAATATTCTTCCATCGCCAAGAAAAAGCTCGACTATGGAGGAACTCGATTTCAGAGATCAAGGGGGAAGGAGACCTTCTTATCTCAGGCCAAACCCAACTTAGGAAAGTATCCAGAGATCATTTTAAGCAATTATATCAAGAGGAGGAGTGAGGCGATATGGTGGCTCAAGATAATTTTCTAAGTCATATCCCTTGGCTTATAGATGAAGAGACAAATGTTAAAATGTTTAGTAACGTGACATAACAAGAACTTTTGTAAGTTCTACACCAAATGAATCCAGACAAAGCACCTGGTCCAGATGGCTTCTCAACCCATTTTTACCTCCTGTGTTGGCACATTATCAAAGTGGACCTAGTCCGAATGATTCAATATGTTCAAAAATTGGCTAGAATGGGGGCTAGCACAAACTCCTCCTTTCTTGTCCTCATCCCTAAAGAGTCTAACCCCTCCTCCTTCAACCTCTTTCACCTTATTTCCCTCTGTAATGTCTCCTATAGAATCATTTCCAAGATCATAGCAAATCGCCTTAAGCCGTATCTCCCGACCCTTATTTCCCCAAATCAAGGTGGTTTTTTGGAAAAAAGACAGATGATTGATAACATTTTAATTTTTCAAGAGGCTATCCACTCAAGTAGGGTAAGGAAGGAACACAGGATGATAATCAAACTGGATATGGCTAATGCCTTTGACAGGGTAAGGAACAACTTTATGTTTGCAATCTTGACCAGATTTGGATTTGGGTCGGACCTCCTAGCTTGGATTTCCTCCTGTATCAGTTCACCTTGGATAGCACCAATGATAAATGGAAGACCAACTGATTTGTTCAAAATCACAAGAGGTTTGAGACAGGGATGCCCATTGTCACATATGCTTTATATCCTAATGGCGGAAGCGTTGAGTAGAGCACTAGAAGTTTCTAGGAAGAGAAAACATATACTAGGCATTTTAATAGTGAATAGAGAAAAAAAACAAACCACTCTCAATTCCCCAATGACACCCTCCTACTAGGGGGGGCATCCTCCATAACTACCAATAGGTTTAAAGTCATCTTGGAAGAGTTCATGAGAGCTTCAGGGGGGAAGATAGATCGGTTAAAAAGGCACATCTATGTTTGGAACACCAACACAAGAGTGGCCCATAATATTTCTAGTATCCTCCAATTTCCCCTTGTTGAGCAATGGAATTCCTTTAAATACTTGGGTATCCCCATCTATCTTAACATCCTCCATAGTTCAGTTTGGTCTCCCCTCCTAGACAAAATCAAGTCTAAGTTTACCCTTTGGGGTTCTCAGTGGCTTAACCCAACTGGTAGGCTGGTTTTGATCAAGTATGTTCTTTCAACTCTCCCTATTTTCCAATTCTCCTCCCTTTTGGCCCCTGCAAGTGTGAAACTACCCATTTTCCAAGAGCTCTGCAAATTCCTTTGGCAAGGGGGGAAGACAAACACCAAAATGATGCATTTAGTTGATTGGAACATTGTAAGATCTCCAAAAAGTCATGGAGGTTTGGGAATTTTGGACCCCTATCTGTCAAATATTGCAATGGGGGCAAAAATTCTCTGGCGGTTGGTTTCAGGAAGGAATGCACGGTGGAAAAAAGTGGTAGTGCATACATATTTGGGAGGAGATAGGCTCATAGGTTTGGACTCTCCTCCCCCTCCCTCAGCAAACATGGTCCCCAATTTGGAAATTACTAAAGTCCTCCATCCCCCTCTTTCAAAGTAAGGCCACGTGGATTCCTGGGAATGGTAAGCAAATTCTCCTATGGGAACACAATATTATGGGGAAACGACCTTTGCAGGAAAATAGTGATTTTCATCCCCTCAAGCATTGGTGCTTAGAACATGGCATTAACGTGCTCTTTGATATCTCCAGTTGGTTGCCCCCAAGTTCCTAGGAGAGTAGGATCCTGAATGACCTTCCTATGCATCTTTTCCCTCTCTTCCAAACCCTTTGCTCCTCTCTAAAAGGATGTGCCCCTCATCATTTGTCCTCCCCGGACTCAAGAGGTTGGGGATCCGACTCTTATTCCATTCGCTCGGGGTATGAATCCCTCTTATCTAATTCTAATCTCCCTCCAAAGGACAAGGTATGGAATAGAGTTTGGGATTCCAACTGTCTACCTAAGATCAATATTTTTTGTTGGACCTTAACCCATGGGAAAATCCTCACAGGAGAAAATTTGCAAAAACATGGTTTTCATGGCCCCTTTCAATGTGGTCTATGTAATCAAGCTTCAGAAACCATAAGCCACCTCTTCTTCCAATGTTCATTTGCTAAGAGTGTTTGGTATTTAGTTCTAGTTGATCTTTATCCTTTAATTATTTGGCCTTTATCTCCTCTTGTCCTCTTCAGTAAATGGACCTCTTTATACCAGGTCTCTATGCAAATCAAGCCTCTCTTTAAAGAATGGTTTATGGCAACCCCTAAATTTGTTACCTGGAAGATTTGGTTGGCAAGGAACCCAACCATATTCTCTGGAATTGTTTCCCAACTGAGTTGGTAGCCAGTGATTGTATAAACTTAATGAGGGAAGTTCTTCAATAGAAGGAGCAAGAAGAAACAACTCAGCAACAATTAACAACAACAAAAGAGAGGTGGCTAGAGCACATAGCACCAACAGAGGAAAATCCTCCCATCCACAACAATTGAGTGTCCTCCCAATGTCCATGAAAAATCAGGTTATCTCTTGAGGAATTTGATCACTCGAAATGCAGTCCATTGAACCACATACTTTGCTCTGATAGAGCTTCAAAAGGTAACCTAGGGGTGGCAGGAGCGAGCGGGGTTATCTTTTCCCAGGGGAGACATACTCGAACAACCAACTCTTGGAGCTTGGGAAAATCATCCAAAAACTAGACGAAAGCATACACTCTCTATAAAGGATTGAATATTGCAAAGCACCAATGAATTGAGAATCTGATCGTTATAGGAGACTCCAACAACATTCTTAATCAGTTTAGAAAGCGATCTCTCTCGGAGGATATGAATCTCAGAAACATGATGTCTAGAGCATTGTCGAAGGCAGGGACATTCCATTCTATACAATGCTTCCATGTGCTTAGAAGTTAGAACTAATAACTCTGTGGCCGATTCCTTGGCTAACTCGGCTACTCGGGACTCGATGGGAACCTTCTGCATCTATGGCCAACAAGCACATCATTTTATCCTTTAATGCAAGACACTAAGGATAGCCACATAAGAATCTTGTCCCATTGGAGGGAACCAATGGGCAAGGGATTAAAGATTCACCAAACACGATCTATATGCCACATTTGGAGGAGGTTAGAGCTGACGTATGGCAACATAAGCAGGGGCTCGTCTAGGTTGGCGCAGTGGACAGGCGGCTGTGCCCACATTTTAGTCCATGCATATCCAGAGTCGGGAGTTATATCACACAAGCGAACCTTGTAGTCCTTCCTCCCTTGGTCGATTCCGTAGGTGGTTAAAATTTCTGAGTTAATGGTTATAAGCCTGCAGAATGCCTCCACACAGTGGAAAACTGCGATGCATTCTCATGTTTCTAATCTCAGTATTTTTTCTTGATGTATAACATGTTCAGAATGGTGTCATGTCATGAAGTTCCAAAGTGTCCAATTAACTCAGAGACCAATAGTTGACAATTAAATACACTAGTTGATTGATATATTGTTATTAAACGGATATGACTTAAAAATAATTTAAAGTTTTAAAATATTAATTTTATTTTATTTCAAATGTAAAAATATTTTTTATAATAAAAATAAATTAAAAATAAATATTTTGTATTAATGTATTTGATAATATTTTATGAACAACCCACCTTGATTATTTTTTCAAGAAATAGTTTTAATTTCATCCTTTGTTTTACCTTATAACTTTTTTCACAATTATAGAACCCCTCAGCTTCTCAATCCTCTCTTTTAACTAGAAAATGATATACATCCTTTCTTTGTGCAAATTACTATATGTGTTTATATGACATGATCCTTGTTGACTTGTTATGTCTTATTTAGATAAATGAAAATTTTATTTATGAAAATCAATTCAAGGAAAGATAAGAAAACTTTATATGAGTGTATGAATTCATTGTTTCTATTTACTTTAGTACTCCAATCAAGTTTTGATGGCTTCTACCACCCTTGTTAGAAAACATATCTTTTATTAACATTGTTTCATAGTTTGGTTGGTTGTTAGTAAAGGCTCATACCTATTTTGACTAGCGAATCACTTTATAAGTGACTCGTTGGTAGGTGGTTAAATTCATCTAAACTATGCTAAAAAATAGTTAGTCTATGGAACCCATGAGATGCGATCATAGATTGGTTGGTTGGTAGGTAGTGAAGGATCTTAATTAATCCAACCAACAAACCACTTTAAAAGTAACTCATTGGTTGGCAGTTAAGTCCATCTGTACATGGGGCCAAGCACTATGTTAAGACATAGGTGCGTTATAGATCCTAGGAGGTTTAATCATAGGTTGGTTGATTGATAAAGAAGGAACACAACCAATCCAACTAGTGAATCACTTTAAAAGTGACTCATCGGTTGGCAAATAAGTCCATCTGTGTTGTGGGGCCAAGCATTCTATGAAGACATAGGTGGACTATGGAGCCCACTAGATTTAATCATGGGTCGACTGGTTGGTAGTGAAGGTTCATAACCAATCTTACCAAGGAATGACTTTAAAAGTGACTTGTTGGTTGGAAGTTAAGTCCACATGTGTTATGGAGGATAACATTGTGTTAGTACATAAGCGGGCTATGGAGCCCATGAGATTTACCCATAGGTAGTGAAGACTCATCCAATCTAACCAATAATCGCTTTAAAAGTGACTCATTGATTGGAAGTTAAGTCCATCTATACAGTGAGGCCAAGCACTATGTTAACATGTAGGTGGATTATTGAGCCCATGAGACTTGATCTAGGTTGGTTGGTCGGTAGTGAAGGTTCATAACCGATCCCACCAACTAATCACTTTGAAAGTGACTCATTAGTTGAGAGTTAAGCCCATCCACATTATGGGGCCAAGCTCCGTGTTAAGACATAAGCAACATATGGAGCCAACGAGATTTAATCATAGATTGTTTGGTTGGTAGATAAGTGTATTGAATTTACAAAGATCCATGTGGATATAACTAAAGCAAAACCTTTTGAATAAGATACATGTTTAACAAAGGTTATGGAGATGTTGAGTGGGTCCAATAGTTGTGAAGGAGGTTGTGAGGCTGAGCCCCAATCTTAAATTATTTTAAAACTATTTCTTGAAAAAAAAATATAATAAGTTTTACATGAAAGCACCTTTATGCACATCTTATTCTCAAAATGGTTAATATTAAAATAATATTTTCATGTTAAAGCTCCTTTTATTTTTTTGAAATAAAGTGAATATTTTTAAAAAATAAGCCTCTTTAAAGTCACATCCACTTCATGACAAGTACATTAGTCAATCATTGGTGTATTTGATTGTCAACTATTGGTATAGGTTCAAAATGAACCATTTTGGGCACCTTGTAACTTCATCGTTGACATAACAATATTTCGAATATATCACACCCCTGGATTTTGCTAGAACAATAATTCCACGTGAGCCAATGACCTACTTTGAAATGGGAACATCAATTCATGGTTTTGTATTGCTACACCCTAGGAGGGGCCAAAGTGTAGACTCATCTAATCACTCACAACATACCCACTTCTATAGGACACATGGTGGGGCCACAACACTAACTTGGTTAAAAGACATCCCCAAGAGTTGAGGATGAAATTTATCGTTACAATAAAATTGCATCATTGGTTTTGTTTTAAGCTTCCCTTTTTGCTTCCTTTTACCTTTTTAGTGATTTTTTTGTAGTTTTGATGAAAACTTGACTCCATTTCATGGGTTGATGCTAAATGTGGTATTACGTCATGATTTGGTGTTGAACTCGATGTTGCTTGCACCATATTTAGTGTCAAATTTAGTGTCGAGTTTCTTGAGTAGCTAAACAAAAGAAGTGGAATCTTTTCAAAAAGGAATTTAAGAAAGATCAAAGCCAAAAATAAGTCACTTGTCTCAATTATCATGAGAGTGTTTCTATTGTTTTAATTAAAATCTGTTATTTTCCCTCACAAAACCCCTCAAACCTTACTCTCTCATTCTCTTCTCATCTCCTTTCTTTCTCTCCTCTTCTCCTCCCTTCTCCTTTATTCTTCAAGGTTTCCTCTCTCTTTCATCCTCATGGAAGCTACGGTTTTAGTAATTTCATGGAGGAACCTCCACGGAGAATGTAATGGATTCTCCCTTCTCTTCTCCTCCTTCCTTTCTCTTTTACTTGATTTTCCTCTATTGATTTGCTAATGCTTATTATTGTCTTGTTGTTCTAGGTTTAGGGTTTCATGCATAGAGTCTAAGACTTCATGGATGAACCTTCTTGATAAAGGTAATGGCTTCTCCCTTCTCCTTCCTTCCTATTTTACTTTGCTTTTACTTTATTGATATACCTATTATTTTGATAATTTGTTTTATTCCAATATAAAATATACCTATTACCTCATCATGGATAAACTCCATGCTTCAGATCTGAGATTCCTTCTCACCTAATAAGTAGTACTTGAAATCTCAGTACTTAGATTTTTTTTTACCTAATAAGTAGTGTTCTTGAATAATGTTGAAATATAATGAGAAGTCAAATTTCACAAGAGTTTGAAAATACGTATATACTTAGTATTGTTCCATGTTATTTCCAAACTAATTATTTTAATGGAAAGTTGAGTACCAAGATCATTGTACTAAGTTCAGTTTGTCTTGAATATGATTACTCTACAACTCATTTTCTATTGAGTCGGCACGATCCCCATCCCTCCAAATTTCACTGTTTCTTTAGAATATATACACCAGTGTCTCCACCAAGAACCACGGAGAGAAAGAACCTACAATGAACCGAAGAGCGTCTTCAAACTTACAGATGTCTACTAAAACCGTGAACCCCAGATAAGTTGTGGAGGACTGTTCCCTTAATACTTGTGTGGAAAGCCAGAGTGAAAATATAGATGTTTAATAAACACTGACTTACATTTAATCCATGAGCTTCATCAACGTCACTATCTCAAATTAAAAAATCAATGAGTGAACCTACATCCACCTCTTTGTAGTGGACCTCCATGGCTTTTGAAAGTAAGAAGATGCCACCACTAAAATGTCCAATGAAGAAAAACCAACAGCTCTCCATGCCCAGGGCTAAAAGTGTATTCAAATTTTTATGAGTATCATGCCTGGTTATCAATTGTCGGGTTTATTTTAATAAGTAGCTACATTAAATGATAAATTATGATATCACATGAATCTTTTATGTTTTTAGAAATGCAATTTACATTTAGAAAATTGTGATTTTGATTAGATTTATATTACTGAATTTGGATAAAAAAATGTCAAAAAGTAGAACATTTAGAAAATATCAATCATAATAATACAGCTTTTAATGACCAAATTAAAGCCATCCTATGATCTGTGTTATTGACTCGAATCTTCCTCCAACCACACCAATGTTGTCGTTCTTGTGGAAGGTCAATCCAAAATCTCTCTGTTAATCCTTCGTGATAGTGGAGTTTCTCAGTTTTTTCATCCTTGCACAGTGGTTGTTTTGTTCTCAATCGACAATTTCAGATCCCCTTTCTTATGTCTGTCTGTGAGAATTGTTAGCCCAGAAGATGGCATAAGTGGCTTACTTCCATTGGCTGAGGGAAGTGGAGTGTATTCTGGTAGACACTGTAGCATTACAATTAAGGGAGTGGTTCTGCAATCTGAGAACGATAAAATAGAGGGTGGACACATGCACCGAGTCGGGATGCTTTCTCAGTCATGCAAGATTTCACATATGCATGCAATGGCATTCCAGCACTAGAGTGATGTGGATGGGTTACTGGAAGTGATACTCCAAAGAGGGTATTTGATCGAGGGAGGATCAAGAAGGCCCTCAACTTTTGCACCCATATATTGCAATTCCACTATCTATGGTGAGGAAGCCATCATTGCTATTAGAATCTAGGATTTTTTTTCTTTAGTTTAGATTTCTGTCATCTGGATTGATTTAAGGTTCTCGTTATTGATAAAGTTAAAGTTCAGAGAGAGAGCAGAACATAAATGGAATGCATGAGAAAACTCTATATTAGGTTTTAATACACATCTAATAGAATATAAAGAATACAATGAGGATCCAACGGATTTCTACCTAACTTTAGTAAACACTAACAGAACTGAACTGTACTCAATGTCAAAGTGTAGTCTAACTAGACTTGATGACTTGATTAGGTAAGCTGGCAGATAGCTTGACAGGTAGGTGGATAGATGTAGATTATCTCTAACAGTTATGGCCATCTTCATATCTGTGAATATTTGAGAATTTATATCTGTGAATATTGGAGAAAAGATTATGGCTTTTTATATGTGGAGAAAACATTATAACAGAAACAAAAACAAAATATTACAAAAGTGCTTACTCAAAATTTTGGATGTTTCAAAATTTTTCACATAGTTTATTTTCAAAAAAATCAAACAACATTATGATTAACTATAAAAACCAATATAATCATAAGAAAATGAATGTTCATGATTAACAAAGATTAATAACCCTATTATTAAGAAAAATATGTATTTGTTCCCAAGTTTAGATCACCATTTAACTTTTCATTCCTTGAGCCTTTCTGTATAAGAAATTATTTTATGGTTCTCTCATCGTACGAGGTTCTTAGGATTGATTCAACAGATCCATTGTTCTCTAAAGTTTAATCTTTAGTATATTTCTTTGCAACAGATCATGGAGCTCACCGATTCGTGACATCAACAAAAATGTATGTCTTTCACTGTTACAAATAAGAAGCATAAAAGTCTATTCAGATGTTCACATTCATCCGATAGCATGACTAAATCCCATTGAAGATTACTTGAAAAATGGATTCCATGGATAAACAGTGCGCATCCTCTTGAAAGTTCTGTAATGTATATCCAAGTAGCTCACCCTTTTATTGTTTTTGTAAGGTCAGGGCAATATTTCATGTTACAGATGACAAAAGGAGCTTGAACCTCAATCCAGTGGCAAATTTAGCATATAACAGATATCAGAGGACAATCCTTAGAGATCAAAAGTAATGTCAATACAAAGAAGTTCACAAGTAATGATCAAATTAAAAGAGTGTTTCTATGATCTGCCTTTAAATAAACCTTTGCAAATTTTGACCTTATGAAATGCAACTATGTTAATAGTCATTCAAGAATACAGATCCTCTTATAGCTCAAACTTATGATATAGATCAAGATCTGAAAGGTGTTGGGACATGTGCAACACAATTTTGTCTCACCACCCCTCCAGTTATGGCTAATGCACTTTCTTACTCTAATCAAATACCTGTGATAATCAAGTGCAATTTGTTGTTTATGGCCATCTCGGTGTCTCTGTATTTGTCTCAATGTGCTGTAGATCTCAGATACCGCATTTATACGTAAAGTCAATACTAAAAGTTTTTTCCTTTTTGTTTGAATGTAATGCACTGTGATTAGAGTCTAGAAATCTACACAGATACATGTTTGGATATTTTGTATGTCTGATAACATTTACAGAACCATTTTCATATATTATGTGCCACTGGTATTTTTTTTTAATGGATGTCAATTTTTCCAAAAAAAACCTGTTTTTAAAGAGAAACATGCATGTTTTCTAAAACAAAATCTGAAACATATAAAGTTCCATAACGACAATCTCCAAACAAAATAGTGACCATGTATTCCGGAACACATTTCAATTGTTTGCTGACACATATCACGGCCTAAATGTCATGCTCCTCCTACATATATAAAGTTCGCAATCGGTTTAATCAATCCTTAACAAACTTAGAAGACAGATTCCATTTAAGCTATTCCTGCTCCTGTACACTGGAGCACAACTGCACAACTTTATATGTTAGTAAAAAACATGAGGAGACTGCTAAGAAGAACCTGAAAGAAATCCCACAAAATTTCTTCCAATAAACGAAGATTCAAATATCACATGAAAAAAAGAGAAGGATAACATTCAGATCCCATTCGCAAAAGGGGCACGTCATCCTTGCAGAATTCAGACCATGTTCCCAAGGGAATGAAAAACGAAGCTAAATCAGATCATATGCCATACTGTCCCTTTGCAACTGAAGGCCCCAAGATGTCCATGACATTGAATGCCTGTAAAACCGTTTTTCCACTGTACATTTCATTTCAACCAACAGACCTATGTTGCTTGAGAAGGTTGGCAACACGGTCTGATTTTGCCGAGTTTGCCATATACAAATTACAACCAATCCATAATAGGTAAATCATTGGGTATATCTGGCTTGGTATTAAAGTTCAGTGTAAGAAATGTTATGCAGTGGATACATATAGGCTGGAATTTGCTGATATGGTCTTAATTGTTAGATTTTGTTACTGTCATAGTTGATTAAGTATTTGAGCACTTTCAGAACTGTGTTGGGTAAATTTTTTACCCGAAAAACTTTTGAGACACTTTGATTATATAAATTTAGCCACTCAAATCTGCAAATCCAACCATTCATCACCAAATTTCTGACAAAATCAAACAAAAAAAAATTACAAAAAAACCTCTAAAAGATAAAACTTTAGACTACTGCCTTACAAAACATCATTTTCAACCAGACTTGTATGTATCCCTAATTAATTGTCATTGTGTATGAATATTCTTTTACCTTTACTTGTTCCAAAGCTTTGGCCCACGGGATGTTTGATTTCAAATATGACAAGTGCAAATAAGAAAAGAACAATGAGGCATCAAGTACAGAAAAAATAACACATTCTTCAATGTGGCAGGGAGTAAAGTGAGGTACTTTACAACAGTGGTCGGGTGGGTATCCATGATAAAACAAAGTACACTACAAAGACTTTAGTTGCACCATAAATACCCATCTATTCCTCTGATTTCATCATCAGATTTTGGATAAGATATTTTTGAATCTCAGTCATGTCAATCTCCAATCAAAACTTATGCATCGCTCACTCATTAGTATGAGATTAAAACTCTTCAAATTAAGTATTATATCAATTTCTTCTCCTTATGTTCTTATTTGCACTATGTAAGCTTAATTGAGCTTTTCACACTAATAAGTTTTTAACTTCCTTCAATTTCTAATCAAACTTTATGCATCACTTATCAAGTTCTTTTTAAAATTTGATAAAGTTTTAAAGTTTTTAATGAAGTATTTATCAAATATTCTTTCTATCTACTTTGGGCTGTTTTGTACCTTGGCACAACCCTCTCTGCTTAGCACTATTTTTGAAGTTTTCTACTCTTTTTTTTTTTTTTTAATCTCTTTATCTTATTCACCTTTATTAATTTCACTTTATTTCATTAATCTTAAACACAATGAAAATTTCCTTAAGGAAGGTCTTTTTTTAATCACTTCATCTTACTCGCCTTTATTAATTTCACTTTATTTCATTAATCTTAAACACAATGAAAATTAAAAAAAGTCCTTTGACAGTAAATATTTTGCATTTCAGGTGATTGATAGTGATTTGCATAATTGCTTCTGAATATGCAGTGAATTACATTTTCTTGTAAGGATAACCCCGTCCTGTACATCAACTCTTTTGTTATTATAAATTTTAAATAATAAGAAACTTTACTAATTACACATACTGGCAACACAAGCAAGAAGCACTTTTTTTTCCATTTTGCACTGAGTTTATGTATGTTGGCTTAAGCACCATAAACCGGGATAAAGGAGTCATTTAAAAAAAAAGTTCCCTCTATCTTGTAACTCTGCATTGCCAACATTATCGAGGCTATTGGAATTGTTCATTAAGTTTGTTATCTTGGTCAGAAAACCAATATATTAATTAGTTTTTACTTTTATGTAAATTTACATTAAAGTTTATTTGAACAGGTTTTTTTTGGGTTGATATTTAATTAAAGAGAAAAGGGAAGGGAATTATTACCTTTTCTTTTTGATAAGTCCAATGGTAAAAGTTTATTTGAACAGGTTTTATTTTGGGTTGATATTTAATTAAAGAGAAAAAGGGAGGGAACTATTACCTTTTTGATAAGTCAAATGGTAAAAGTAGTTAAGATCATTAGAGAACTGCCCTTTTCGGCTAAGTTTACTTACATAAAGAATTAAAAAAAAAGGAACAGGTTTTTTTTTGGGGTTGATATTGAATTAAAGAGAAAAGGGAAGGGAATTATTACCTTTTTGATAAATCCAATGGTAAAAGTTTATTTGAACAGGTTTTATTTTGGATTGATATTTAATTAAAGAAAAAAAAAAGGAGGGAATTATTACTTTTTGATAAGTCAAATGGTAAAAGTAGTTAAGATCATTAGAGAATATGCCCTTTTCGGCTAAGTTTACTTACATAAGGAATAATAAAAAAAAAAGAAATGCAACATTTCAAATTATATGGCTCTTGAAACTATATGATTTTCATTTATATATATAATCAACCAATCATAAAACAAATATATCCTTCAACAAAGATTAATAAAGATTGAAAATTAGCCACGATTAAATCATTGAAAATTGTTCTACACTTCGTATCAATTTACACTTTTGGTTATTGAGTTATTGTTTTAATAGAATGTTAATCAACTCTATTAATCTTATAACAAAAATTAGTTTAAGGATTATTTTTTAATATCAAGGTGACAATAGATTAACAAAATTGTATTTTTAGCATACAATCATATATATTAATAACACTGAGTTGATATGATTTTATAACTTTAGTTGTGATTGCGATTAATATTTTTACATGAATTAAAAAATAAAGTTATTTTGGTAAAATAATAATAATAATAAGAAAAAGTAAAGTTGTGATTGCTATTAATATTTTTATATAAATTAAAAAATAAAATTACTTTAATAAAATAATAATAATAAGTAATTGAAATGGTTAATGTTGCATTAGTCTATGTCAATAAATTGATTAAGAATATTATTTATAAATGTAGAAAAACATTCTTTAGATTTTAAAAAATTGTTAAGAAATTATTGATATATATGAAATTTGTTAAATTTGAGAAACTTTTAAATTTTTATATTTATTATAATTAAGCTTGAAAACTTAACATAACAACTCTCAATACATTTTACTCTAAAATTTTATGTGAATATATAAACTTAAATTTAACCCATTTTTAAAATTATAAGTTCTTTCTAATTTGAATATGAGTTATTAACCGAACAATACTAAATATATTTTAATCTAAAGTTTTATGTTAATAAGGATATTTAATATATTAATTTTGTGGCCAAATATGTTGTACATTAAATCATAACTTTAAAATAAATTATTTTATTATAATAAACTTAAATTTAAACTTCTTTTGTAAAGATGATAAATAACAAACACAAATTGATTAGTGGTCTAAAACTTAAATTTAAACAATTTTAAAATTCTATATTTATCCTAATTTAAATTTGATATATTAATATAACTTTAAAATTTTATGATGATGATGGTCGTTATTAATCTCCACTAAAATCAATTTTGATTTATGATTTTAAGAAAGGTAAGGAGTTGTTTTTTTTTAGAATTTTATTTATGTACTCTAATATCTTTAAGAGAAGCATTCCTGAGAAAGTGTTTTTCATCTTCAACCCTCTCAATGTCACAAAGATGAAAATTTATTTGGACCCATGGCATTTTAGGAATTGTCCAACACCCTATTTCACTATGGAGCTCATGAGAGCTTGTTCTTATTTTAATAATGTTGCTTTTCTTCTTTTCACTACTTAAAATAGAGATATTTTTTATCTTCTAGATTACAAATGTTCAACTCCTTATTGTATCTTTTTATCTTATTTTATAATTCTCTACCCCACCCCAATTTCTCCCTAAATTTGGATGTATATATATTTTTAATATCATCGTTATTTTATAGAGTAGCCTCTTCCTTGATTCTCCAATGCTTTAGACATGACTTGACCTCTTTATGTACACCCTACTTGAGCCACAAGTGGTTTTGACTGGATTTTGAAGCAATCTTAGGAAGCCTTGTGTCTTTCATGTTGTTTATCTTATTCTTGTATATTAGGTATTTAGTCATAGCCCTACTCTCAATGGGGGAAAGCCCCACTTTTATTAATAGGACGAGATATGGTGTATTCCCTTTAGTCTTAAGATTATAAATTATAGAACCCTTTTGGATTTGCTCTATATTTCTCCACAATTCTAATTCTCTATCACACCCCAATTTCTCCCTAAATTTAGATGTATATATATTTTTAATATCATCGTTATTTTATAGAGTAGCCTATTCCTTCACTCTCTAATGATTTGGCCAAGACTTGACATCTTTATGTCCACCCTATTTGAGCCACATGTGGTTTTGACTGGATTTTGAAGCAATCTTAAGAAGCCTCATGTCTTTCATGTTGTTTATCTTATTCTTGTATATTAGGTATCTAGTCATAGTCACACTCTCAATGGGGGAAAGCCCCACTTCTATTAAGATGACGTGATATGGTGTATTTCCTTTAATCTTAAGATTATAAGTTATGGAACACTTTTGGATTTGCTCTATCTTTCTCCACAATTCTCTAGAGATGTCACAACCAATGTTTTTTAAGAGAAATATCACCAATTTCGCTAAATTCTTTATTTTTCATATTTTCATTAAAAATAAAAAACTTGTAGCCTAATTTATGATTATAGTTATGCATACACTTATATATATTTTTGTCTAAATATAAACATTTTCCGTGAACATATAATAGGTTTTTTAATATTTGTGCAAAAATAAATGATTATGCATCCCAAATTTTTGGCAATATTGACTATATATGATGATTAGTTAATAGAAAATACTCTTGGGAAAACAATGAATTCTCAATTGAAGTCATATAAATTTATGTAGATTTTTTTTTAATAATTCTATTATTTTTTTCACATCTTTGACATGTAGATGATATATCATGTTGTATATTAGTATGTAGGATTTTTTCCATATATTTTTAAATATATTTTCCTTTGCGAGTTCTTTTTGTTTGAAGTTCTCTTTAATTGATATGGAAGTTTATTTTTTTCTCTAAATATTCTACTATGAGATTTTGTTGTTAATTATTGTCAATGGTGTGTGCATGTGACACTAATGGAATGGTGTTGTTGCCAAATTTTAAATGTAGTAACAATAAATCAATTGGTTATCGCCTAAGATAAATGATATAATTTTCTTACAAATATAGTTTGAACACCAAATGGTTTGATAAGTTATGACTTATGTGGTTTGAAAAAAGAAACATTGATTGTGGCCCTAAACTTCACAACTATAAAATATAATAAGAGTGACAAGAGTCTCAAAAAAGATTTTCTTCTTATCCAAGAATCAAAATTCCATCAATTTACAACTATTTTCAAGACCATAATAAATTTTCCACCTCTACTTATCATTTTCTAATTATTAACTCATCCATATATAAACTTATTATTATTTTTAAAAATTATCACTTTTTTTTTTTTTAAATA
>SNQJ01S0043494.1:67081-84882 GCA_010110895.2 Picea sitchensis | reverse complement strand
GGACCCATTGTACCCATTCAACATCTATACCAAGTTCATTTATATTTGCTTGACGAGCTGTTGTATCTACAAAACTTGGCAATTTGAGTATTCTCAAATACCACATTTTTGAAAACGCTACCTGATCTTGCGGGGAACTTTTGACTACCTTCCTAAGATCTAAATTCATATCTGAAAGTACCATTGGAAATATTAGGATGTCTAGTTGTCATTTGACTATTTGAGCGTGTGAAACGACCTTTCGATGACTAAGAAAATTGATTTCTCCCAAGGCATTTTATTTCTAGAATACCTGCACTTTCGGTGGTTAAACTAGCCCTCGCCTGTTAACCACCAAAAGCTCTGTTTTCAGTGGCTAATGAACACCTACAGGTTCGCCTAAGACACCGAAACTTGTAATTTCTATTTCATGAAAAGAATATCAAATGCAATGTTTATTTTGAACTTATTTACAAACAACAAGCTTTCAAATAAGCCTAGAAAAAATTTCAAATAATTTTTTCAAGTATTTTCTATCACCTAAAATGACAAAAATTGATGGTGCTATTTTACGAGATAACAATTGGCTCCTACTTGGGGATGGAATCCTCCCAGTTAGGTTCCAAGAACAATCAGACCTTTGCCTGTCCATTTAAACTGAAAAATACACCACCTACTCAACAACCATTCATGATTTGTATTATGTCTAGTCCATTTGGTTATGGTGTCATCTGGCCTGATCAACTTCTCTTCGGACAACCTATAGCCTGTTGTGCTTATTCAACCAATAACTGAAAACAATCTAAGTGCTCATATAAAAAAATTATTCTTCTGCCTATCCCTACTGTTAACCAGTTGTACTGGCTCTTATCAAGTGAAGTCATGCTTCCAATGAAGCCATGTCAGGAACTGATTTACTAACATGATGCTAGATCTTGACCCGAAAAATAAAGGAAGCCATATCATGTGGAAAAGAGGTTTGAACAGATGATAAGGACAATCTTCTTCTGACCAAAATGCTTTAACACATTTGTTGCTCATAGATTCGAAATAGTTATCAACAAGGTCATAAATGTCATAAAGAAATACCTCTTTGAAATGCTGATCCAACTGACTGTATTGCAGCTGCTGATTACTTTCACTGGTCTCAATGCTGAATGTAATCCATTCTTCTTCTGTCGAAAAAGAATGCAAACCCAACTGTTGATCTGCACTTCTTTGCTCGTCTTCACCATCACTGGTCTCAATGTTGACAATAGACCGCTCATCCTCTGTCAGAGAGTTATATAAGAAGCACTGTTGATCTGAACTTTTCAGCTCATCTCCTTCCTGCAAATATCTGTTGCAATCTGCCTTCATCTGTAAACCAAAAAATTGAGAGTTTCCCTCAGCATCTACTGCGGATTCAACACTGTCACCCGCTAATGTGTCAATCTAATAATCATCTTTGGGGTTTTCAAAGGGAAAAAATAGATCTTCATGATAGCCTAAAACAATAGATGCATTTGATAAAATGTCAAAAGCATCACTAAGGTTGTCATCCTGAAGATCACCCATCTCTTGATCATGGTGAGAGATATATTCTTTTGCAGCAAAATCTTTATGAATATTTGGATTTTTATCAAAGATATGAACAACCTTCACATCAAAAACTAAAACAAAGGGTGCATAAGAAGAAAAATAATCTTCTTGATGTTCCTTATGACTGGTGTTATTTTCCTCCATTTGCAAAATTGAAAGTTGAGGACTGCCTACACCAGTTTGAATTTCTGTTTGAGTAATAGACATTTGATCCATATGAATTGTACTTTGAATAATTAGATCTTTATATGTACAATAATCAGATGAAGATGAAGTGGGAGAACTCTCAACCTCATCGTACAATATATATTCTTCACAACAATGTTCAAGAAGAAATTCCTAAGAGAAAAATCTTTCACATTGATGATGAAAAGCTGTATGAAATTCATTTAAAGAAGATATACTAGAAGAAGGCAAGGATTTATACCATTCACGAGCATCACCTTCCAACGAATACATAAACATCTTCATGAGCACATCTTCATCATGAAAATTTAACTGAACCATGCATTGATGAAATCTGATGAGATGATCTGAAGGATTGTCTTCTTTCTTTTCTGCAAATCTTGGAAGGTGATCTCCCCAAATATCTATAGAAGGAACTGGATGTGGGAAACCAGGAACTGCTGAGAAGTCAAGAGGTGCAAACCTCTGAGCCAAAAGAGATGCAAACGCCTTTGACATTTGATTATTGTGGAGTCGCCACTGAATTTGTCCTTCATGGAGTCGCCAGATGAGTAATTACAACCTTATGATGTCAAGCTTTTCCCATCATCAAAACTAGATCTTGTCGTCTACCAAGGAAGATGAGCTTCGTTCTCCTCTCCCCAGCAACAACGCCAATTTGTTATCACTCCAGGAAACTCTCCTAGGTTGTAAGTCAGAGATGCCTGGTAACTTAATCTTTTTAGAAACTATTTTCTCAATAATAGGTGTGGATTTGGATCAAGATGAATATCTTAACCTATGGATTGTATTCTCAAGACAGTCTTAGCTATATTCATGCAACACAAGGCCTTCAAGATCTATTGTCAGATAGTTTTGTATAACAAATAGATAAGAAGACTAATCAGTTAACCAAAACATACATAAAACCATAAATATGATGGGTTAAAAAACTGTCTAAAGATGTTTGTGATTCTTACTTAACAATCAAAAGTAAGATGACAGTTACCATAGGATCATTAAACAGAGACAAAAGAACTAATTCCACTCATAACCATAGACAAAGATGAAAGAAGGTCTGACAGTAACAAATGAAAGAAGCTTGCAGGCTGTTATATTAAAGAAAGTGTCTTTCATACAAAATAGTAGCATATAGAACTCAAAATCGAACCATTTGGTGCTACAAATGTCTTTGTCTTTATAGCCTTACAAGATGAAATCTAGATCCTTGAAAGATGGATCAGATTTGCTAAAAATAGTCAAATCAAAATAGATACAACAAGTGTAGGATGAGATCCTATAAAAATGGATCTAGAATACTAAAAATGGAAAGTCAAAACAAAATAGGAAAAGATCCTATCTAAGGAGTCAAACTCTATCTTGATAGCCTTCATATCCTCCAAACTCTTTGACAGATGTAGAAAACCTTCCAAGGCTGATGAATCTTTATAGGAAATTCGAATTTGCCACCTTTGGCAAAAAAGACAATTTTTTGCTCATGAACTAGGTCACCTTTTTCACTTTTCCACCTTCTTAAACATTAAATACATCAAGATAAAACCTTAAATCTGATGTATTTAATTATTATGGATCTTTGGAAACCAACCTTGAAAGATCTGGTTGAGAAAAAGTCAGATCTGGGCAAAAATACGACCTTGCTGCCATGTAACAGGTTTCGGTGGTTAAGAGATAAAAATCTGGGTCTGTTAACCACCGAAAAGCTCTGTTTTCGGTGGTTAAGAGAGAAAAAACTAGGCCTGTTAACCACCAAAACCTGTAACTTTCTGAAAATGTTTAAAATCTTCAAAATGTATTACCTGGCTTTGTTGCTATCTTCACCCTTTTGTTATCTCCGAAGTTGGATCAACTCCTTGGTCAAGATCCTTCTTTGCAACCATTGTTTCAACTTGGTTCTAGGTGCTCATCATTTTTCAAATCAACATGACCACCTAACACCAATGCCTTTTGTTCTGAAACATTTTCCCAGGAAACAAAATATGGGATCCATTTTGTATTCAGGTGTATTGAAACAAGAAGAAATATCCTCTACCCTATACTGAAATCTTCCACTGCTGTAGGAAGTGTAACCACAGAGCCTCCTGGAACAAAAAGGCAAAGGATCCAAGGTGGAAAAATTGGTGAACAACAACAACTTCATTAGTATGAACACGATTCTTAGAGACTTCACAAAGCTTCATCTTTGTATCTTCGACAACAACAATAATGTTTGATATATCATGATAAGATTGATATCTTCTTCCAACAGTTGGAGATATCCATAAACATGTGGAAATATCTTCAAACATCTCTTCATTCGATCTCGTTAGATCTGGCCATGATTCTCCACTTTGGGTTCAAGCTTGAATGAATAATCAACTGATACTAACTTTACACATGTGACTGAGAAACCCATAATCAATCCATGTTTATGTACACCTCTAACCTCTAAGACAATGAAGTCTTTGTTGTAAAGGTCTGTAAGCTCAAGAAGATCTTCTTGCATATCCTTTGTCGAGTGCCCAGGATCAATATCATGATCATATATGATGGAAAAGGAATCTATAAAATCAAACTGCTTCTTGTTTGTGTTGAATAATATTGGGCTATCCATCAATCTTTTCTGGGACCGGTGACTGTTCAAAGGTGTAGAGAAATCATCTAGATGAAGAATTGCCTTTTCAGCCCCAATAATGCTTATAACATGCACTCTGTGCATAGTCAGCTAAACAAGGCGTTTCCAGACCTTGATAGCAAACCAAATAGATTTCATATAGAGGTTAGCTGAAAAATGTGCATGCTTATGACCGAAACGAGGCCATTGGAATAGTTGGCAGTATTGTTTTGACACCTGCAAAATACTTACAGTATGCTCATCGAAAACTAACTAGCAACTGGAAAATCGACATTTTGATCACTCTGCATTCTGCATTTAAGGGTTTATATATAAAAATACTTCCTTATATAATGCTACATAAGATAAATTAGATATTGTCGTGTTTTGTTTTAATGCTACACATAAAGATTCCACAACCATATGTTTTACAACAATGGGGTAAAGGAATTTGCTTCCAGCTAGCAAACTCGGGTTGATGCTTCTTTATTTCCTTCATCTCAAAAAACTTCAACTTCGGACCCATTGTACCCATTCAACATCTATACCAAGTTCATTTATATTTGCTTGACGAGCTTCTGTATCTACAAAACTTGGCAATTTGAGTATTCTGAAATACGACATTTCTGAAAACGCTACCTGATCTTGCGGGGAACTTTTGACTGCCTTCCCGGGCTCTAAATTCAGATCTGAAAGTACCATTGGAAATCTTAGGATGTCTAGTTGTCAGACGACTATTTGAGCGTGTGAAACGACCTTTCCACGGCTGAGAAAATTGATTTCTCCCAAGGCATTTTATTTCTGGAAAACCTGCACTTTCGGTGGTTAAACTAGCCCTAAATTTCGCCTGTTAACCACTGAAAGCTCTGTTTTCGGTGGCTAATGAATTCCTATGGGTTCTCCTAAGACACCGAAACCTGTAATTGCTATTTCTTGAAAAGAATATCAAATGCACTGTTTATTTTGAACTTATTTACAAACAACAAGCTTTCAAATAAGCCTAGAAAAAATTTCAAATAAATTTTTCAAGTATTTTCTATCACCTAAAATGAAAAAACTTGATGGTGCTATTTTAGGAGATAACATTAGGTACAATCGATCATGCACCCCCTACATCGCATATGCATCATTAATTTAGGTACAACAAACATCTAAAAAATTATTTGCATCAACACAAAGGTTACCATCTTCCTTTGTAACAATCATATTCCAAAAGGCCATTACATTGTCAGACATATAATCTCGTTTACATCTAATCTCATAGTCTTCATAATAATTTGTCTGGTACTCAATGGTTCTTGCGAACATTTTATAATCAAATTTGTCTAATATTGGAATGGTCAGTTCCAAGATAGACTCAAACTTGTGACAATAGTTGGCCAGACTAAATGTCACAACAATAAGAATCCCATTTTTTAACCAGACTTCTATGAATGCATTTTTCATTTTCACAATGGACAACTTATACTTTTAAGAGTTTAAGAATACAACCTATAGATTCTATCGGTTTATCATTCCTTTACCTTCACCTTCGTCAATCAGACTTCACCATGACTTGTCAATGGATCATTGAATCCTCTACTACAACAAGTTTGTCTTGATCATATCATATCCTCTTTCCTTTCCATACCCATTCTGTGGATAACGATCAGAACCATAACGATCAGTGCCATAGTTTCATTGTTGAGTAGGTCAACATCCTAAACCTTATCGGATTCCCCCACTATGATAATTTGCACCCCAAACTTCTATATCATTTCTTTCTATATGAAAGAATTGGTTACCATTTGCTGAAAAAACAAACTATGCCACCAACATTGCAAGATGACAAACTCTCAAGCATACATCTTACTTCCAATCTGATAAGACTATCATGTTGAAGAACCTTTCTCAATGAAGATATAGATTGCCTAAAGCATGCTTGGTTCAGCTATAACATTCCACAACATATTTTATACTCAGTAGCCATTTTTGAAGCTATTTGGTTAGATGAAGTCATGCAAAAAACTAGTCATCTCTGCAATAGAAATCTCCTTCAATCAGATTGATGATAATTTCATTCTAAATAAGGAAGCCTTCACTAGCACAGGAATATCTCCACAATATTTATTTCCTGAGTATACCATCCCATTATCCAGTTCACGCCTCATTTGCTCGCACAACTACAAACTCCATGCTACTACAATCTCAACACATAATCACATTATTGCAGACTCCACGCAACAACACCCACAGATAAAATTGGTACAACTGGCCCATGCTAAAGAATCCACTCTAAAAAATATTATGAACTCTCCGTTCTAATTGTAGCATATACTCCCCCTCGCAGTGGCTAGAGATTACATCCATCAATGGCGAGTTCTATACGACACGCCTCAATCTCTGCAACACACCTCTTCATGGATTTGATGCATACACAAACATGAACTCATTATATATACACATAAAAAACTACTCTACTCTCTACATATTCCTTTACTATATACACACATAAACAACTACTCTGCATCTTCATGGGTACTCTTGTGAGGGAGTTAAGCCCAGTCCTACTCTGATACCATATTAAAACGAGAGAGTAGATTATTACACACAAATAATAGGGTCAATCACTATATTGAATTAAGTTAACAAATACATATAAACACAACAAGCTTGTCTCAAGATAGATATCACACAATCGGCAATTTGAGACAATATCTCAACCTCACACTATTCTTTAACTCTTAGATTGAGAGAATCTCTCTCACATCCAATTATCTAACAATCTCCTAAATTGTAGGATCAAACCATTATCATAGATATTGTTCTCTACCTTACAAACATAGTGTTCTCACACAAGATTAAGTCAAAGTAAGAATTACATATTCTAACATTATTATACCTACCAGGTTATATTGTAATTGGTTAGTAGTCAAAATCATTTGACTTTGTATTAATTAGGAAATTTATAAATTTAATTCTAAAATTGAACTTTACAACTAGGAAAAATAATGTTTTTTAATTATATTAAATATCATTTATCTGTTATTTTATTGATTACTTTCTTAGATTTGACTAATTTTATGTGGTTATAAATAGAATTGTGAGAAAAAAAATTAGAAGTATGTAACAACCAAGTGTCCTACTATTCACTATCTATCATTATTATTGTACTTCTATGCCATTAATATTTATAAGTGACTTGACATTTCTTTAAGGACTCAAATTATTGAGTAGGCTAACTCGGGAGAAATCTTCCCTCCCGAGTAGCTTTTCGTTAATGGCTTTTTGGCGACCCCCGATGATCCCCTTCATGTGCACTATCCCCCAGAGACTCTACCAAGTAGCGTACACTAACAACAGAATTAGTTCACCATACATGAGTGAAGGGGATCATGGATGGTTGATGTGGATGAGATGGCGACGTATACGATGGAAGCCGTCATATCTTGCACTTGCAGATTAAATCTCTATCCATTATGAATTATTAACTCACTGCGTTAACTCACCACCAAACATTCACGCCTTCTACCCTGCGTCCTCCAGCTTAGCATACAAACCATGCCTTCGACCCTGCGTCCTCCATCTTAGCATACACACCACACCTTTGACCCTGCGTCCTCCAGCTTAGCATACACACCAGCGCTTCGTTCACCCTTCATTCGCCTTCGACCCTACGTCCTCCAGCTTAACATACAACATTGGAGCAGGAAGCAGTTTGCATTGGAGCAAGAAAATGTTTGCTAATTTGGAGCTTGGAGCGAGATTCACGGTAAGCCATCTATGAAACAACGATTTCTTAGTAGGACATTTGAATTCAAATCTCAAAGAAATATCAGGTTGTCTAGAATCAATAAATTTATATGGGTTATCCTCCCTCCGCATTACAAGTCAATGATTAACTAAATGCGAGATGCACAATGCAGAGATTTGGGGAAGATTCCAAAACGAAACTATCCCTCCCACCCTCCATCCTTCGCCATCAATAAATTGTTTTTCAATGACCAAGTAAACGTGGGATGCAAATACAAAGAATGAATGGATATAAAACCGATCGTCTTCCCAAACTTCAACTCTTTCTCCTTCAATACGGAGTTGTCAAACTTTTTTAAAATACTTTTCAAATCATGATTTTTGCAAGGATTTCACTTGGAAGATAATCCAATTCCTGAGTGGAATATCTTTTGGTAATGAAGCTCTCCCTTCAATTTAAAATTCTATCCAAATTAGCATTACAGAATGATTTCTGAGTTTCTCTGCTCTTGTTCACAAGATGTCACATTATAATAAATGTTTTATGAAACTGTTTTAATTTTGCTTAAACTGTGTAAAATAAATTTTCCTTTCAATCTAAAATAAAATTTTATATGAACTGGCATTGCAGAATGATTGCTAAGCTCCTTTGCCCTTGTTCACAAGATGTTCACACCATAGTAAAATATTTAGATTTTTAGATTTTGCCTTACATTGGTAAAGCATTGCAGAATGATTGTTGAGCTACTCTAAGCCACTTAATATTTAGATTTTGCCTTAAATATTTTACATTAAGTAGCACTGAAAATTCCTTGTTAATTAGAAAAAAATGTGTGTAGAAAATGGATCTTACGTTTTCATCATTATAGATCCATTTGCAATTTGTTTGTGATAAGTGGGTTAATTTGCAATATGAGATTAGAAACATGCTACATTATTTTTTATGAGAAAATAAATAATTTTATTTTTTGTGAATTGTAGCTAGCCATTACTGGTTGTTTGTAGAATTGTAGGTGACCCCAAAATGGAAAATAAATGCCAAATTTTACTAAATATTTATGGGCCTATAAATATCAGTGTTGTCCTTGTTCATTTTGCACATTTTTTCTTCAACTTCCAGAATTATTGCAAAACGTGATCACCCTAAAAGCATAAATCTGAAATCTCATGGTTGTGAAATCCCATGACCTATGAACTTCAACCCCACTACTAAGAATAAGAATAGTTTACTTGTATGTGGTTTTGTATGTGGTTTTTTGTAAGTTAATCATTATATTTTGTTCTCAATAAGTTTGTGATGAAATTTTTCGAAATATAGGTAATATTATGAGGAGCCCGAACTTTTATATTTTTTAAAATATGTTATTCACATAATTTCTTTCCATATCTATTCATTGTTTTTAGGATTTGAAACCGACCAACCATGGGTAAAACAAAGAGTGAAGAAATTCCCAATAAAATGTTCTTCTTTTCATTCTTAATTACCCATTTATTCCGCATTATTTACGATCAAATTTGTCCAAGATTGTATTTATTTAACCAAGTGCAACTCTGTTCCTGGAATTTCTACAGTCATTATCAACCAAATCAACCGACTCCACTTTCGAGTTCTTTGAGTTATCTGGAGGAAATTGGGGGAGATTAAATTTTGAGTTTTCCATGGGTTGTGGCTCCCAAGGGACTTCTCATCAAAGTATCATCGCAGTGTGGTATGTGGTTATTTAATAATTTTTGTTTAGAAATATGGGGAATTTACCATTACATTTACTATTTGATCTAATTTTTTTATTTAAACTAGATATATTTTCAATTAATTTTGTTTGATTTACATTTACCATTTGCTACAGGGACTTATTGCAATAATTGGCATAATGGTTCGGAAGACAAAACATTCACATATCAAGAAGCTCCCTGTTCAAATTGTATCAGACAAAAATACATTTTCAAGCCAAGACCTTGTTTGGAGTGATATACAACGTGAATATGGCACTATTTATCGCACTTCTCTGATATCATACAATAGGTTAGAAGACTTCATTATGGGAGAACAAAACAATCCAGATGCACCATGTACATTTGTACGAAGATCGCATAGGAAACACTCTGGTGATGGTGAATCTTCTATGATGGGTCCAACATCTTTGAACTATGCATTGTCAGTATTTATCATGACCTCTTAATCCAATTTATATGTTTTTTCAATATGTATTGCTAAGTTCCAAAAAATATTGTTGGTATTACTATTACATGTAATTATTTTTCTTTCAATGTTGGCTATTTTTTAGGTTCCAATGTTGTTATGGCCCAAATGATCTTAGAGGACATCCATAACCATCTTTAAGAAAGAGAAATTTTGTCCAAAAAAGAGGATGACAATGAAAATTTATAGCAAAGGAAGTGAATGATATGTTAGGGGTTGAAATTATCATCTATAATGAGTACCTACATGAGGATTGCAATGGTTTTCCATGCCATGGAAAATATGATAAATCCGGCGATCCAAATTCCTTGAGCACCCCCCCGTCTTTGATCCAGATTATTTTCGGCATGAAATGAGAGCAGAGATATAATAAAGAAATGCACAGAGATATCGCAGATATTCAATAATATAATAGAAATGTATCATAGATGCAACCATAAACATAGATATACAGTAATACATGATTTCTCTTAATCAAATAAATGTACAGAGACTATACAAATACAGAGTGAGAGACTCGCTAGAATGGTGGCAGCTTATCTCTGAGAAGAGATGTGACGGCTACTCGCATTCGCAAGAAGATGATTAAAATGAGGCTCTGAAGGCATTTTTACAATAAACAGGAATGTCAAAAGTCATATACATCCAAAAACCTAACCCTGGGAGATGAAGCGTCAAAATTCATGTGGGCCCCGTTTGGGTAAGTTAGTGCATCAACTTCCCGGGGTCGTAACTTTTGCATACGATCTCTGTTTTAGGCGTATGATTGCCCGTTGGAAAGGTATCATCAAGGAGATTCATTTTAGGAAAAATATTGAATGAATTTCTATACTTCAAACTTGTTTTCCAAAAAAACATCGTTTAGGGACTCAAAATGGCCCCGGAAGTTAAAAACTGCTAAAAATAGTAAATTTCCAAAATTGCCAGAAAACTGTTTTGAGCCAGTAGGAAAAGGTGGGTGGCCACCGATATCCACCTGGATCAGTCTTTCAAAGGATATCCAATCAATTATAAAGACACTATGTGGACTTGGTGTTCCAGTTGATACAATATTTGAACGACATATCCTTGATGGGCTCTTTGGTTCTGTGATGGGTGCTAGAGACCTTAATTTATTTAGAAAAGATGTCTCCAATATATTCAACGACCATTTGAAAGATAAGTATCAATTAGATCCCAAGGATTCTTTGAGTGTTAACAAGTAGTATCAACAAGAGAAAAAATCCAATTTTTTCTACCAACGACCAGAAGGGGAGGCTATACCATTCATAATTGGCATCCAAACAGAATGGATGCTTGATATGATGGTCAAGTGTTCTCACAACAACATGTTGGCTTTGGATTCTATGTTTAGCACAAACAAATATGGGGTGAGTTTCATTAGTTTTTTTAATGCTTCTATGGAGTTCAATGTTTCATTCAATATAATTAGTACTCTAAAATTGAGAAGTTGATTATTGTATTAGTTTGTATAGTGCCAATTATACACAATTCTTTCCTTCAATTATCAATATAGCGGTGTTCTTGTTATATGGGCAGTGTGTTCATACAATAGAACATCAGATATAGCCCAGTGGCTTAGACCACTCCTAGATGCATGTAGGAAAAGATGCCCAAATTGGAAATTGAATGTTGTCATGATAGATGATGCATTAGCAGAAATTAAAGCATTGAGGTGAGATAAATATTTTGCACGTTATAAATGTATGAATTATCATTAACACCTGTACACCTAGATTTTTGTTGTTATTACATTTAATGATGAATATAGTTGGTTGTTAAATGTTAATAATATTCAATTAACACAAGAACGATATCATTTTTCTTGTAGTCAATTTTTGGGTTGTCACGTCCTCCTTTGTTGTTGGCATGTTCATCGTGCTTGGTCAAAAAATGCATTTCAATTGGCAACGTTCCTTGAAAGATCCAGGGAATTATCTCATAGTCTAGGTGAGATAATGCACCGTTGTCATGATCATGATGTCGTTAGTGAGGCAATGTGAACATTCTTTGAAAAATTTGCTTGTGAAGTTAAGTTTTTTTACTACTTCAGAAAACATTGGTTGGAAGGGGATAAGATATGTAAGTTACTTATTATGTTGTCTTAGATTAATTTCCTCAACATATATAGATCATTTTAATTTAGTTATAATTACATGTCATATTGACTTAACATATTAATGATTGGTTATCTTTTTCTTATTAGATATGTGGTAAAAATGTTATCAGGACTTTCCTCATGCTAATCAAGAGTCCAATAGTTCAATTGACTCATACCATTGCTCCTTGAAGACCAATTTATTACGTGACCAAAGGCGTAAATGTTCTAGGAGAATGGATTGGTTGATTTTCTCCCTATTGAAGAGGGTAGAACCTTTTTTTGTGCATCGAAACTATTTGGAGTCTGGATTTCTAACAAACTGGAAGAAGGAGAGGTACCTTCAGACTTCATTAGAGAAATCTAGGAGAATTCCTGACAATGACATTAGTCGTCATGACATTGTTGAAGGTGCATACATGCTTATTATCCAGACAGATCATGCAAAATATTACATTGTATCAACATCTACTACAAATGGTCTAGTATGTGATTTCCCATGGGCATTGTGAGGCAACACATGCAAACATGTTTTGAAATTCAATGCTCTATATGGAATTTGTAATGAAGTAGCCCAAGAAGATGTTATAGAGGAATTAACAGTGGATGATCTTCTAGAAGAACAAACCACTTATATGTCTCATACAAATGATGCCAATGGGGACAATGAGAATGCTCATGGAAATAGGAATGGGGACAATGTTGGAGGAGATGATGGCAATTCCCTTAATCAAGGAAACAATGATTGTGATTTGATTAAACAATGGATGTTAGAGAAACTACAAGGATTACAGGTGATCCTTCTTTATTGTATGAAATTCATCCATTAAATTTTATTTTATTCTAATATGCTATGGTATTTACATATCAATTTGAATGTTTTATACGATTCATCTGTTTTAAAATTTCATACATTTAAATTGGTAGGATGCAATTCATCCTGCACCACTGGAACAACATAAATGTTTGGAAATGAAGGAGTATTTGGAAAGAATTATTATTGGCTTCAATGATAAATTTATAATGGACTTTGACTTCACCAATGACCCACAAGAATTGGATGGATCTCTAAGAAGAAATAAAAGTTGGATTAGCCCTAGATTTAAGCATCGACGGAGGGCTCAACGAGCTCTAGCAGAGGAATTGAATGTGAATGCTGAAGAATATATTCCATATGAATTCACCGAGTCTAGACAATTTGGGAGGAGAAAAGTTGCATCCATGCCAAATCCACAATGTGAGACAATAGTTGCATCCATGCCAAATCGGGGCAATCAAACACCTTTGCCTTTTGATTTGAATAATATTCCTATTGATAACAATTGATAGATATCTTGGTATGTTTAAAACTCTCCAAATAGTTCCTACCAATAGTTTTTGTTTCTTTTCATACCAATACAAAAGTTCCATTTCATTTTCTAAAGAAGTTTAAGAAAATGAATTATTAGCATAAATTAAAATAATTAATTTACTGAAAATATCAATTGGATAAAGACTTGTGGGTTTTTTGGAGTATTGTATTTGATGTTTCTTCAATGGGTAGTTAATTGGAAATTTAGTTTGTTAACATAATTCAATTTTATATATGGCATTGTTTACTGTTTATTGTTTATGATTCAACTAATTCACACACATATATGAGATGCATAATTTAATATTTAGACTATCTTTGTATGATTTGTAGTATCTTTGAACTACTTTTGATCATTCATTAATGATCATATCATATGTTATCTTATATATGACTCAAATTCAATGCATCTCCATTTTATTTAAATAATGTTAAGGATTGTACATTATGTTATTACAAGGTACATATATGTAGTGGTCACTGGAAACATAATGATTGGGGTGGGGATTATTGGTTGGCACTTTGTTTAAAAGTAAAGAAAACCATCAATATCTCTCTAACAAACAATGAAGAAAACCACTTCCTAATTTGGTCGATGGTTGTTAAAAGTGAATACTTGACACAAGACAACAACATAAGAAAGAATAGTAATTATGTGTTTAAGGATTACAAATTAAGGGCAAGGGATTTGTGTTTAAGAATTACAAATCAGGTGCAAGTGTATACCTTGAATTAATTCAATCTATCTTGTTTCTTTATATAGTTTGAATTAATTCAATCTAGTTTGTTTCTTTCTATGTTTTGGTTTTGGGTAGATATTGTACAACTCCACAAGTTCATTCTAAACAATATCCATGAAGGTCTCTTTAAAGGAATTATGGTTTTCGTATGTTTATGGTTCATATTCTTCCTTTTGATTTCAAAATAATCATATGAACATCGAGCATTGGATCATCTTCTTATTGTCCTTAATTTCCACTATAGTTAACTAAATTTCAACCCTTAAAGCAAACATAGCAGATCTTTGAAGCACGCTTACATTTTTTTATATGTTCCCTTAATTACCCTTTATGTCACAACATATCGTGTATAGCCATGTCTCCTTATGACTTAGAGGAGCAATGTGTCCTATTAGTTAAAATTTCAAGGAAAAATGATTTCATTGTGTGTAGAGATAAAATGGTTAATAGAGTAGTTGAGAACGTGAGTTTTATTGTTATATTAAATGTATTAACGCTACAGGAAATAAACAAAACTTGATTTCAAAACTGCAAAATATCTAACCTCGAGTGAAATTGATACCTTTTGTCTTATAAATATGTTTCTTCTAATTAGAGAGCGTTTGGAATCCAACTAAATTCAATGGAACTGAATACAACCTCGGATCTAGAAGTCTTCCAAAACAAAATCGTCTAATGGGGTGTGTCATCGGTAAACGAAACATGAAACTATTATAATTATGATGTCAAGAATACAAGAAATGGTGACTTATTTATTCTATACCGAGTTTTCATACAAAATTGAAATGGTGATTTATTGATTCGATACCAAGTTTTCATACAAAATTGGTTTTGGGGCATAAAAACCAAACAAATTAGCATAATTGAATTTCATTGCCTCGCAGGCATGTGCTTTGTCATTCTAGATCCCAACACACCCTACATTGGTATTTGGGGTGTCGATTTGAAAAGATGACCCCTAAAGGAAACTTTTGCATGACATCCCATTGAACAAAACAATCAATTCAAAATTCGTTTGAAAAAACACATGTCGAGGTGTGTGAATAGTGGAGGAAGGATGCCCTTGGTGTAATTATGATGTCAAGAATCCAAAGAAACATATGACTCATCGATTCAATGCTCGATTTCCATTTAATCACTAACTGCAACTTTTATCCAAAAGGCATTTGTGAAGTTGATCTCCAATGAAAAGTTTTGTATTACATCCCACTAAATGAAACCTTAAATTTAGAAATTAATTGAAGGAAAACATGTTGGAGTGTACGAATGGCAAAGGACAAACACCCCTAACATAATTATGATGGCATGAATCCATTGGAATAAATAACTCATGATCTGACAACTAGTTTCCATTTTATCTCACGTTGCAAATCACAGCCAAATAAATTGCATTTAAAAGGACTTCTATTATTCCCAAAAATGGATGCATATAGAAGAGATGCACACTTCTACATAGATTGTTGGTATACACAAAATATTCAACAATGCAATCCAAAATGTCACACAACTTACCACAATTCTCTTTGACTATGTAACTTTGATTTATGACATAAAACTATGACATCTTCATCATGAGTTAAAACTTTGATTGTGAAACAACATCACACAATGCAATGGAAACAATCACACAACTCATCCAAACAATGCAATTAGTGGAGTTTCAATCAACAACACATCACAACAATGAGTTAACATATAGTAATATAGAGATGGTTTGTCTTCCACTTATATGGCTCTTCCTCTCCTTCATTATACACTAGATGTAAAGTAAATAATAGATGAACATGGAAGTTTCTAGAAAGGTTAATTTTCCCTTAGTTTATAATTTTGCATGATTCGCCTCATTCTACAATACTTCCAATTCCTTGTTTTATGAACTCTATATATGTTGTATGATTTTGATCCAATAATAGAAAGTATTGTTATTTTCTACCCAGTATTTTTCACGATTGTGTATGCTCGTCTTTGAATATGAATGTGCGCCATTGTGTATACTATTATCTTTGATTATGAATTTGCACCATTTGTGTACGAAATTGTCTTTTACTGAATAAGTAAACATTGTTCAATTGCATATGCATTTTTTATTTTTGATATTTGTGTTAAAGTATATTTATTTGTATATGTTTGTAATACATTTTATAATCTACTTTGTGGATTAATTTGGTATTACAACATAGTGTTCACTTACTATAGCTTAGAAGAAGTGTCTTTATATAAGTATAATCTGGTAATTGAGCTTCATCATAAATTAAAGTGAAATTGTAGTGTTTGATGACCTAGATGGAAATTTTTCATGGATGACGCTCTACGGTGCACACACTACGGAGGCTCACGGGCCGCCTACTGTGGTCACGAGACTTCCAGTCCTCTAAGCCCCCTCCCTACTCCATCGCCCGCCCCCTCCTAGATATGACCCTAAAATGTCATGCCTTCCCTCCACTTACTCCCTCCCACTCTTCCCTCCCCTCCCAACCTTGCCTTCAGTGTCACTTGCCTCCATTTTGCTTTACCTCTTCTCGGAAGCAGGGGCTGACCTACTATCAGTAACGACCCACCCATGGCTACCTACGAAGATGATTTGGACTACTTCTTGGACTCGGGTGAATCTCTACCCTAGGTTGGGCCAGCTGGTAGTCCTACTTCCTCTGTTGGCCCACCGCTTCCCCTGCATTCCTCTCTGAGATTCTCTTCGTACTCTGCCCCGATTCCTCATTCTCACTTCCTTTCTCACCTCTCAGGGTTCTCAGGCTCCTTGTCCCCTTTTTTCGCTGCCCTCGCCCGCCCCCCCCCTCCTGGAAAGGCCGCAATCATTGGATCCTTTATTTGGCTCCACCCTACTCCCCTAACCTCCTCTCAAACCCCTCTCTCTTCAGCACCTCTGCCCAGACTCTCCCCTTGGCCCTAGTCTTCCCCACCTTCTGCAATCTCTACTCTTCTCCCCTCTTCGTCGATGTCTCTTGTTCAGTCCCCGACCCAACGGTCCCCCCCTCTCCTACCATTGATCTAGGAGAACTCGAAGTCCTCCTCAATACTCTTCCAAGCTCGATTTTCGAAGCCCAGGCTTCAGAGGAGAGACAGACTCAAGAATACAACCCAGACTTCTCCACAGACTGATTTCTGCCACCAAAAGGTCCTTCCTATCAGCTGGGTCAAAAATATCCAACTCCAGATCAAGGCTTCTGTTAGCGATATTTCTTGTAAGGGGGGCTAGAACGCAAAAGAATGGGTTAAAAACCCACTTATCCAAAGTTTCAGATGATAATGCACCCAAGGTAAGTCACGACTAGGTTCGGACGGCAGAGATCACCGCCCCCGGATCAGCGGCACAGGTGGGATTCCGG